>VMDO01006735.1:0-97380 GCA_007922755.1 Pedetes capensis
GTGTGAGAGAGATATAAATATTTTAACCAATTTTCAGAGTCATAAGATTTAATATCAATTTTATATAGCTATAATATATTTATTAATATTATTGGTTTTGGCCAGGAAAGATTCCCTTCTCCGTGCCAAGTACTAATTTAATTAGTATTTTCTTTCTGTTAGGTAAGTGAATGAATAAAAGAATTAAAATCTCAAGAGATTGACATCCCTCATTATATATATATTTTAATATATTTTTAATGCAGTAAATGTGGATGAAAATCACTCACTATGTCCTGGATCCCATATCTGTTAATGAAAATGTTTTGAAAATCCAAATGCTACTGATTTTGGCTTACCAACCGCTGCCACCTTCTTCTCAGAAGTCATGTTCACAAGCTGATTCTTCTACAGTAAAGCTCTGTGAGGATCTGGATTTGGATTTTCAGAAAATGATGACCTCACATCTCCTTTATACCCAAGATTGTTAACAAATGCTATCTCTCTCACACATTATCTTTTTATTTCCTCTCTTTTCAGGGCCCTGGGAAGTGGTCTTTTCCTCTATTTTCAAATAAATAGGAGTAATATTAATTCAAAATTTTTTATGACTTAGTGAGTGATACAATGACAGTATAAAATACTATATTTGCCTGACCCTTCCTTGTTATGTCAATATCAAAATATTCTCTCAGAAATAAGTTTATAGAAGTCTTATAACACTGCTCTTGCAGGGGATTATTTATTTACTATTTTTCCAGGTGAAGCAAAGAGTTTAATATGGCAAATGGTCAAGAAACTTCCATAGCTGTCAGAAAACTGACAGCTGAAAAACAAATGGATCTGATAGTAATTCATTTTATTAATCTTGGAAAGTTCAGTAGAAAGTGTGCTGTATTTGAACACTGTAAGATAAATAATAAGAACAATAAGGAAATAAGAAGTATCTGCAACCATAGACATCTCTTTGTTCTGATTCTTCCATTTCCTTGGGGTGGGACTTTTGTCTCAGTCATTTACCTCTGTGAGCTTATTTCTCTTTTGTAAACAAATAAAAAATGATACAGAATAATCTTATTTTATTTGCAGGGTGAATTCTTTAGGAATTTAATTATTCAAAACTTGTTTAATTCAAAGTGGACTCAGGACAAATATTGTAGTCATTTCTAGTTGCCAGATGGACTAAATGCTATTGCTGTTGTTACTTTACTTGACTTATCAGATATTAATGGTTAAACCCTCATCTTAAAAATTATTATCTATTGTCCATGTGCCATGGTGCACACCTGTAATCCCAGTGACTTTGGAGGTGGAGAAAAGAGAATTGCATGTTTGAGGCCAAAGGTAACCTTTGTAACCTAGCAAGACCCTGCCTCAAGATAAAAATTACAAAGGGGGCTGGGAGGGCAGCTCAGTGGTAGAATGCTTGCAAAGTATGTGCATGGTCCTAAGTTCAACCCCTCAGTACCACATACATAAAAAAATCATTGATCAAAGCCCAAATAAAAAAGAGTAAATAAAGATAACAAATTTGTCAGCCTGAAATATAATGATAGCAATAATAAAGATGTTAATGAGATACATAATTGTTTATTGGGGACTTAATATGTATGAGGTTTAAAAAATAAATGTTATTGAATATGTTTAATATATAGAACATGTTTCCAAAATAGTTTAGATTTAGATAGTAAAAAAGGTTACTATAGTGAAGCAAATTAATACATCCATCATGTATTACCAATTTTTTGTTTATTTGTTTTATGGCAAAGAGCAGCTAAATTCTACTCACTTAGTATGGATCCAAAGTACTGCACAATATTGCTATCTACACTCCTCATATTGTGCCTCATATCTGTAGATCTGCTCATCCTACATATGTGCTTATTAGATTTTATATGCATTATATGAATGTATCTTCACAATGGTTCCCTGAGTTAAGGCAATTGTCTTTAGTTTCCTATCTGACATAGGAAGTGGCAAAGACAAGACATGGATTAAAAAAAGACTGAAGTTTGACTCAGAAATGTTAGCCGTCATGTTATCCACCATCCACGGAAACAAACTCTGGTCTGTAAAGACTTCACCACATTTCTAAGCTGTGTGTGTACGTGTGCATGATGTGTGTGTGTGTGTGTGTGTGTGTGTGTGTGTGTGTGTGAGAGAGAGAGAGAGAGAGAGAGAGAGAGAGAGAGAGAGAGAGAATTTCATCAATTGTGATGCCTCAGAATAGAAGTAACTTGTACCCTGGAGAACTCCATATACTTTTGGTATGATTACTGCTTCTCTCCATTTATGCCTCTAATAAAAGTATATAGTAATGCCAGAATCCTGTAGAGTTTTCTGTCACACCATACCTTAGGGATCTCTGGTAATGTACCCATCTTCCCCATCAGAATCAAAATGCCATATGAAACTTGTTAAGTTGTACACTAAAAAAATTACTAATAAAAATTACTGGGATTAAAAAAAACTTTGGTATAAAAACAGAATACAATTTTTTGAGGTACACACAACATATTGACCATTTTAGAATATTCAGAATGTTTTTCATAGTGCGTATGGAATAATATATGTAACAAATATTGAAAGCATGAGGACCAGTATAAAAACATGTTCCATTCTACTACAAGGGTCACAGAGTATAAAAATACCGAAGAGATTTCTCATATATTTGCTTTATACAAAGTCTACTTGTATCTTAGTGAATGACCATCAGCAAAACTGAATTAGAACAAGTTTAGTATGTTGCATAATTATTTTTGAATATGTAAAATTGAGTAGTCCTCAAGGCCTTTTATATAATACTTTTTGTAACGTTTATTTAATGTTTATAAAACGTTTTTTAACGTTTATAAAACAATCAACAGTTCTATCCTGAGAATATCTCAATTTTTAGTATCTCCTGGAATGAATGGCATTTCAAAATATTATTGAATATTTGAATATGCTATGCATGCAAAAGCAAATGCCAGCTTTGAATTTACAATCTATTCTTTTACCCTCTGATCATATCACAAATAGCAATATACTTTTGTACTTCAGTTATTGTCTCAAATAGCTAATAAGTGTCATTTGTACCATTAGAACATGTTTTTGTTATAGGAGTTTTGTTAGAGATTTACATTAGTTGGCTCTAAGACTTTGCATCAGGAAAAATTAAAATATAAAATTTCAATCATTCTTTTCTTAATATTGCATAATGATCTACCTTATCTACAATGACTAAATAAATAATAGTTTTGGTGTGTAATTTCTGATCTTGGGAGTATTATTAAAGGACCAAAACCAGCAATGAAAGTTTTTGCCTAAATAGTTTCATAGTTTATAAATGGATTTGGTGAACATTGCTTTAATAAATGAAGCACAATTTGTGGGGCATGCAAGCTGTATTTAACATATCCATACATCTTAATGTTCTTACATTTATTCCATTTGGAAGACAGCTAAATCTCAGTGGAGAAAGCTTTAATTTCCTTTCAAATATCATTGGCTTGGAATGCTTTGATCATGCTGAGATTTGTCCAACCCTTGTCATGGAAATTCTCTGATGATTTCAGACTGATTTGCTTTGTACATCAAAGGCATGAAAGGACAAGTCTACAGCACGTGCTTTAGGCTCCATATTTTGAATTCTCTTGAATACTCATACGCCATATTGCTTTAAGAAGTAGATCACTACTACATACTTAGAAAATATAGTAGCTAATTGCACCCAAGATTTTATCATGCTTTTCATCAAAATCAAGGATTCTTAAAGGGCTATACCTCAATTGTTTAATTGTTGTGTTAAAAATAAGTAGCTACTTTATAAATATTGTTTTAGATCTTCTTTTTACATATTATAACAGAAAATATTGTTGAGAAATATAAATGTTTCTTTATTATTATAATTCTATTAATTTATTTCAGGTTGTAGACCTCTATAAAATTTGGTCTATTTCTTTGGGATATTTGAGCCTAAAAATTGAAAAATTAGTGAAATTAAAATTTGCCAAATAATAATTATACTAAGATGTTAAAGAGACTGTTATATATTCATTCTTTTATAATATAAAACCAGAATGCTGGAAAGTGTGATATTTCCAATCATCATCATCAGCAATAGAAGTAGGACTGAACAAAGTAAGTTATATTAGAAATTGGAAGATTAGGATTTACCTGTAATGGAATAGATGGTCAAATAATAATAATGCCTGCATTTATTAGGCATTGAAAATGTATTCAGTTCTAACAGATCTAACAATTTTCCATACTGTCCTCTGAGGAAAATTGGATTATCATGATTTTATAGATAAGGAAACTGAAAGACAGATAAATAAATTGAGCAAAGTCCAATGACAGATGGCAATAAGAGCTTGTTTCTAGCTTTGTGCTTTAATATCTCCCATATAGGTATTTACCATCTCTAGGATTGATATTTTTTCTGTTAATTTTACATTTTAAAAGTTTCTCCAGTAGCGATTAAATTTGTCACGCCTAAAGATCTCTTCCAATTTTAGAACAATATAGGATATTATTCAAAATTTTTATTATTGAACCTTGAGGTGGAAGGTATATGACTGTTTTATACAGACTTAAAAATCCCTGCAATAAAACAATGTATTATTTTGAAAGTATTAAATGTGCACTATTTGTTTACATTTGGAGAATATTTCTGTTTAAACCATTTTTTTGGTAAATCAGATAAGATGTACATATGTTCTCATATATGTTTTAAAACATTCACAAACTAAAAGAATTTTACAATAAAAAACCTTAGATAACAATGTATTCTTACCTTGTGGCTTGGTGAAAATCTTGCCAGAAGTGGCATAAAGAATGCAAAATGGAAAAAGCCAATGTTGTATTTCACTGTAACCCACCACCATTTACTAACAGAGGAGATAAAAAAATAAATTAAAAGAAACAAAGAAAAAAACAATGTATTCTCAAAATCAATATGTTAGCCACTATTAAATCTTATACATGCTCCAATTACTGATTACTAAAGCTTTAATACATTGTAATTACTGATTTATATTATGATTCTTCTGAAATTCATGAAAAGAAGGAAATATAATTTTGAAGAAATGCTTTTGAATTCATATCAGTTAATATTCAATACCTATATTTACATATGGAATAAATCATCTTCAGGCCTTATATCTGAGCAAACATATATCAATTGAATTATTTTTGTTTGTTTAATTGAAGCTTAAGACCTAAAAAAGCTAAAAGAGATTAGATATGCTGAAGTGTGTTACAACTATGAAAATGCAGTGTGATGCATTTTTAAAATGTATTAGGAAATGAGTAGAGTGGTTTAAACAAAGATAATTGAGTATAAGGAGGTAATATTTTAATTCTTAATTCTACTCATAATAATTTTAATTCTTTTTAAGCTTTATGAAGCATGAATGGTTGAAGCTATATTTTAAGCTATTATTAAATAACTTGTTTTATTATTAATAATTCCATTTTGAATTTGTAGTGAGTTTTAGAAATAATTAATAAAATAATGACTCACTTATTAAAAGAAAGCATATAATAAGAATGACCTGAACGCTAAATAATTAAACTCTTCAGCTATCATTGATAGAATTTACTACTGTGAACAAGTTGAATAGCAATTTTGAGTATATGAGTGTGAGAAGTGACAGAAAATGTAAACCATAGAGATCATTTGCAACTGTTTCTTTAACTAAATTACAGTGATATGAAAGTATCAGTTTATCAATATCTTCAATACTAATAAGAAAAAATGTCTCACTCAACTTACATGTTATATACACCATATGCATTCTATATAATTACATGCATATTCTTGAATTTACATATATTTAACATATGTTGTTACATGTTAAATTAATATGTATATAGCAAAATAGATATTTAATATATATTGTTGCTGTTAGGTGTGGTCGAGTCAGTGTCCAACTTATAGCTATGCTATGTACAACAGACAAAACACTATTGTCAGTGCTTCTCTGCTAGTCATAGGGTTTTCCATGGTTGATTATTTTTGAGGAGTGGGTTTCCGGGTCCTTCTCCCAAGCCTATAGCACCTGGTGTTCCCAAGTGGTCTCCTACCCAAGTACTAACCAGGCCCGACCTGTTTAGCTTCTGAGATCTGATGGGTCTGACAACACAGTGGTACAGTTACAGGATTAAAGTATATTATGCATCTATAAAGTCAAAATATACTGCATTTCTTCTGTTTTGTAATATAGTAGTCACTCTTATACATAAGAGATCCATTCAGAGACCCTCAGTACATGCTTAAAAAGGCAAATAGTAGTGAACACTCTGCATGCTATGTTTTTCCCTCTGTGCCTTGCAGTGTTCTCACATGATACCAGAGTTAATCTGTCCCTCCTTTCATATTCTGGTGACTCCTTTTGATCCCCTCTCTTATGCTTTATATCTAGTATTATTAAAATAAAAGAACTTGCACACAAATGCTGTGATACTAAAAATTACATTAGAACTAAGACAGAGGCTAAGTGAGTAACACACAGGTGGTGTATACAGTGTGGTTATGCCAAACAGAGGAATGATTCACTTTCTAGGCAGGAGAAAGAGGCATGGTGAGAGATCCTAACACACTACTCAGAATGATGTGCAATTTCAAACTGATTCATTGCTTACTTTTGGAATTTTCCATCTCATACAGTTGACTGAAATTATAGAAAACAAAACTATGAGTAAGGGTGGACTACCAGACTAAATAATTGATTTAAAGCAGGAGATGGGGTCTAATAGATATGTATAACTTAAGTTCAGAAATATTGAAGCATGGAAAATTGTTACTCTTAGAAGCCAGATGATTAAACTGGTTGATGATAAAATGTATTCCCCTAAATTCAAATCTGAGCCTAGATGTAGTTGTGTTGTGGACTTGCAGAAACAATACATTCATATAATAATTCCTTGTGTTTCACTGCTTCTTTGAAAATAGTCAATTTAGTTCATTCTGCAAAATGCCAATGATCCCCATGAGTGCAGAGTATTATCAAAGCTTAAGAATACAGGTAGAGAGCATAAAATTTGGAATAACTTCAACATAAAATCATGTGTCTAAGCCATGTATACTGCACATTTCCTTTATTGTTAACAATAATTTTATAACAATTGCTCTGTTTCTTTAACAATTTACCAGAAAACAGCCCCTCTTCATTTCACTCTTGGCTCTGTGGAAACCCTTGTGAGAAATCTGGATTCCATTTCCAGTATAAATGCAAGCTGACTGGCACTACCTCTATGAAGCAGAACATTCATACAGCATCCTCAGCCAAAACAACTCACTTACAAGGGAAAATAATCATTTGGGTCTGTAAATTGGTTCTCTGTGTTAATTATAGTGACACTAAACAGAAAGAGCTTCACTCTCCATATTTAGTTCTTACTCCCCTCCTGATGATAAGTAGGAATTATAACAACTCTTATTCTAAGAGCAAGAAAATAAATGGAAAGCATGAACAGCCTTTTAAGGGATTATTGAATAAAGGATCTAAAGTGTCTGCTAGTATATCCAACCAAAAATGATATAAGAAACTTATATTTACTTACTATTTGTCATCCCTCACATGTCTGTCAGTTTGTTATTCTGTGGAGGCTTGTATGTTGTTGTGATGCTGAAAGCTATGTCATGGGTATTTCAGGTAACATCAGGGCCACCCATAAGGAACAAGTTTAAGTTGAGCCTCCAGACTAAGTCAGACTAGGTAGACGGTCCTGGCAGCCCACTCCTAAAACAATTAGCCATTAAAATCCCTATGAATAACAGAGAAGCACTGTCAAAAATAGTACCAGAAAATGAGCCCTCTAGCTGGAAGATGCCTGGAGAAGAGTTGCCCCCTCAATGTAGAGTCAACTTTAATGACAAGAATGGAGTAAATCCCCTGGGACCTCCTTTTGCTGATGTGGCACAATTCAAAATTAGAAGGAACATAATGACTGCAACACTGGGCTCAAACATAAAAAGACTGTATGCATGGCACAGTGTCAGGTGATGTTTCTTTCTGTAGTATAGAGGGTCACTATGAGTCAGATCAAACTTGACGGCCCCCCAAAACAACATTTGTTATGGTTTGGATCTTGAGTGACCCCCAAAGCCCATGGATAAAAGTCTTGACCCCAGAATGGTACTATTGGGAGGTGGCTGAGTCTTTGAAGGGTGATGGCTTATGGGAGCAAGTTAAATCGTTGGAGTCATTCTCCAAAGAACATTGTGGGCTCTGTCCCTCCTTCTCTCTCTATTGCCCTAAGGTGAGAATTTTTCTTTTGCCATGCACTCCTGCTGTGAAGTGCTGCCTCACAACTCAAACAATGAGACCAATCAGTCATGGACTGGAACCTCCACAACTGTGAGTCAAAATAAAACCTTTCTTTTATAAGTGAATTTTCTCAACTATTATGTAGTAGCAGTGGACAGCAGGCTAACACAACACTGAACTTTATTTTTTCATCTAGATGGTAGACAGCATACAAATGTAAATTTAGATTTGAAGATAATATTAATGTCAAGTATATAATTTCTTATTCATGGTGCTGAAAAATTCTGTTCTCCTAAGTAACAAGTTGATCTATTTGTTTGATCATATTCTCCAGTTAAAGATTTAGTAGCCATTTAATGAACATCTGCGATGTCCTTGTTATACTTTAGTTGCAACATGTACACTTCCATAAATTCACCTAACAACATGTACATCAAGCTCAAATTTAGCAGATGGAAAAACTGAAGATTAGAGTCATTTATTATCTTAGCAAATGAACATTTAACACTATTTTTCAAATAATATTTGCTAGTAGGTATGCTAAAAGTAAAAACAAATGAATTTGTTGTAATTTCTGATCTTTCTGAAAATAGAGGCTAATGACATTTGGTTAAAAAATATGCTCAATACTAGACCTAGTAAGTAGTTGGACTTAGTTTCCAAATACTGATGAACTATATAATGATGTCTCAGTCAACAATGGGCAGCAGGTAAGATGGTGGCTCTGTGAAATTATAATAAATATCACCTAGTTAGTAGTCAGCATGCAGCAGTAGCCTTGTGCCATCCAATCCAGTCAGATCTCAGAAGCTAAGCAGGGTCAGGCCTGGTTAGTACTTGGATGGGAGACCGCCTGGGAACACCAGATGCTATAGTCTTGGGAGACAGACAGGATAACCCACTCCCAAAAATCAATCCGCCATTGAAAACCCTATGAACAGCAGAGAAGCACTGACAATAGTGTTTCTCCTGTTGTATGTAGGGTTGCTCTGAGTCGGATACCTACTCAATGGCACCTAACAACAACAACAAGTTAGTAGTCACCATGTCATAACACAGCATATTAATCTTGTGTTTGTAGTGATGTGGGTTTAAACAAATCTACTGCTCTTCCAGTCATATACTAACATAGGACAGTCATGTACAATGCATACCACTTGGTAATGATAATGAAGTACTACATTGCTGGTTTAGGTATTTAATATGCTGCACTTTTAAATATTGCTTTAGAGTATCTTCCTTTTACTTATTATAAAGTCTGCTATAAATCAGCGTACCATGCCATGCCAGCAGTGTTCTCTCTCACTCACTTTATGTTTAGTATATTCAATGACATTCACACAATGACAAAATTGCCTAATGACACATTCTGAAGAATGTATCCCTGTTGTTAGTGACACATGACTTCTGTGCATTTGCATCATAACTTGTGTATGAGCAAACTAAATGAAGATGTTAAGGAAAATCCAAAGGACAGTTTATATACTAACATGACTTTTGTTCTGGACATTTCTATCTTGGGACCATTTAAATAAGCATTTTCTGCATTTGATTTAAGGTATGTGCTATTTCCATTCATAAGTATAAGTGAAAGGTCCACAAAGATGCAATGAATTGGTATTTGATTTGGACCTTGAATTGATCTTGGATTATAAAGGAGGGAAGAAGCTTCGTTGCTTTAACAGGTAATGGAGAGTGTATTAATATTCTGAGAAGCTATATTGTTGTTGTTAGGTGCTGTCGAGTCGATATCTGACTCATAGCGACCCTCATAGAGTTTTCAATGGCAGACTGTTTCAGGATTGCCTTGGGAGTGGATTGCCAGGTCCTTCTTCCATTTTTGAGGTGCTGGGAATTGAACTCGGGACCTCAGAGACTGCAGCGCAGCGCTCTACCAACTGAGCTAAATCCCAGACCAAGATGCTATGTAGAAAGTGTAAATGGAGTTCTCTCATTGTAGCACACTTTTATGGTTCTAAATGTTGCCATGACTGAGGTCATGCCATGATGTTTAGCGTGGTTTGTGAAACCATAATGGTTTTGTTTTTTTTGACAGATTTTCCATTTAAATATTTGGCTCCATTTACATAGGAGGTTGCCATCATTTGTAAGCTTCCCTCCTTTTTGTCTTGTAATCTCTGTAGGATGAAAAATGTTCTGATGCTATGGAAATTATTCTAGCACAGATGCATTTAGATTGTACAAATCGCTTTGGGTTGTTTAAAGCATGACATTTTTGATTGTTTCCATGATGACTGGATGCTTCATTAACCCCTTTATTGTTGACATCCTATGGAGACTCGATATGTAGTCTTAATTATTTTAAAAGACAATTCTTTGTTATTTAGCTAGTGATTAAAAACACATTAAAAGATGGCATAGAAAGACTATTTTTGTTCATTACCAGATCTAAAAATCTAATCATGTAGCAAGAGACTAATTTTCATATAATTCTTAAAACAATAAGTACACTACTGTAGAAATTACTTGTGCTGCCTATATTAGTTAATTAAGCAAACCATATGAGAAAGACTAAGAAAATGATTATTTTCTATTAATCAAATGGAACAGTTAAGAGTAGACACCTCTATCACTGCTTTTGTGAAAATGACTCAGAGTGAGTTTATGAGATGAACTTAAAATATTTGAATGCAAGTAAAAAAACATAAGAAAGAAAAATAATGCACTAAAAAGACATGAAGTAAATTTAGTAGAGAGAAGCAAAATGCTCAGATACCATTACAGGTTTTAGGGAAGAAATTTGAGACAGGTACCATATACAAAACAAAATATGTCACACTCAATCAATAAATATTGCTCAATATACATGCAAATATGTAGCTCACAGTATTCACTTACCAGAATCTTCTACTTCAAATAATCTTTGCAACCTTTGTACTAAAATGAAAATTTGACCATTATGCATATATTTCAGAAAAAATGTATCTTTTATCATGAATATTTTACTGTAATTATAAACCAGTTGCTAAAGCTTTAAAAAGTATATATATCCATTGTCACATCCCTTCCTCCCCTTCTACCAGAAGGTTTTATCTAATAATATGCAGTATTCTTGATGCAGTTTTTTCAGCTAAAAATCTCTCTCATGTTTATGACATGCCAAAAATTGGTCTTAGGAGATTTACATAGAGTATCATTTTAATCTTCAAACACTAGATAGGTACTGTATTATGTCCATAACATTTCTGAAGAAATTGAAACTTAGCAAGATTCAGATCAGCAGCTGGTAGATGGGTTATTCTACTCAATTTCTGTCTAACTCCAAGCCAATGAGCTAACTACAATTCAAGACTGCTTGCCTACCATCTCCAAGCCATTTTTTTAAGTCTGTAAGGAAAAACGAAATAAAAATAGATTTTAAAAAGTCAAAGATAAATCACTCAAGAATATATGTTAATTTTTGTCTTATAAAGCGTTTGTGTATTTTTTATTCTTGAGACAATATCCTCATGCTGCATTGACTCTCTTCTGCATTGGCCAACACTGATTGTGTTACTATCCCCAGCGAATGGAGTTCTTTTTTTTTTTTTTTTCAGTACTGGGGGTTGAACCTAGGGCCTCATGCCTGCATGCTTTGCAAGTGCTGGACCACTGAGCTGCACCCCCAACCCATTTTATTACTTTTTTTTTGAGACAGGGTCTCACTAAGTTATGCAGACTGCCTCTGGTCTCGAACTTGGGATCCTCCTGCCTCTGCCTCCCAAGCTGCAGCGAACGGAGTTCTATGGTAGGTGCTATCATTGGCTTCTGTGTGGGTAGTTACAAGATTCTGAGTTACATTAATTTGCATTACATTCCTCTATCCTGGAAAGAGACACATACACTAGAATTTGTAGCAGAGAAAAGAACGATTTAAATTTACAAATGCCAGTTCACCATTCTATTTTACTATATTTTGGTTATGCCTGTGGGAACAATCTGACTATTCCCTACAATTGTGATTTTGCTTTCATTATTTTAACCATTATTTTAAACATTATTTAAAGGCAAATATTGCAGATTTTTTGCTCTCACAACTGAGCAATATGTAATTGTAGTTTTAATTGAAGTCATGTAAAACAACTGGCTTCTGTTAAACTTCAAATGGATTTCATATAAACGTAACAATCCCCATCAATAAGATGACCAGATGGTAACTTGGGTATGGACAGGAGATAAATGGGTCTCTAAAAGGAGGGAAGCCTCACATAATGAGGGTCACTTAAGAGGTATGTGTGTGATTTGTTTTGATGAATAATAAATTTATGTAACTTACCCAATAATCATGATGCATGAGTTTTCACTATAAATTCCTAGAGGATCAGTCTTACATGATGGAACACAGCTGCCCTTTCAGAGCACAGACCTTAATCTATCATATGGAAGGACAGAATATTTTAAAAGAATGGGCAAGGCACAGAGTAGGAAAGCTTGCATTTTGAATTTTTTAAATATAAGATTCTAAATCCAGACTAGTAACACTCCACAAAGAAAATTTCCCCTCCTCTCACCCAGGCTTCTAGAACACCCTTTTGGGCGGGGAAAGACAACTATTTGCCAGAGAGACAGACAGGAACAAGGCAACATTTTTTTCTATCTTTGATGGCCAGCTATATCAAGTACTTAAAGTTCTATATAGCATTCTTTTCTTGATTACACACAGGAGCATAGATTAGATAAATATGGATAAATCAGACTAGACTATCGATTTAGTCTTATTTTAGAAATTTATTTCAAAACATAATATTCAACAAATAATGCAACATTTTTACAAGAAAAAATTGGAGAATACGTTAGGTATTAAACAAGAGCTTATAGTTTGAAGTTATCTGAATTAGGTTATTTTTCATCTGCTTTCTACAAAGAAAGGAATAAAATTTTCATATGGGTAAAGTCAGAGATGAGGCAAACAATCAGGTAAGAAAGAGATTCACAAACCAAGTGAAGACATTGCTTGTCCTATAGAAAATTCAAGAATATATTTGTCTTTCAGATGATTAAAAATGTAACCATGGCAATTATATGCTTGACAATTACATGCTTTTCTCCTTTTAGGGAAAATGAGAGACAAAAATATATAATAAAATAGAAAATATTAGCTCTGAAAATTAAACTGAAAGAAAATCCTACATAGCAGAAAATGAAATAGGTAGTTGGCAATCATCCATTGACTTGGATTGTACCAATCCAAATAATGTAATATAAATAAAACAGAGTCATCTTGGTGATTCAGGAACAACCAAATATCATCAAGGTAGCATTTCATTAATGTTTTATACTGACACTCCTTAAGTTTAAATGCTTTAGGCTCTTTGAAGATAATTGTAATCACAAAAGCAGGAAGTTCATGCCAACTCCACTGCACAATAAGATAAACAGTACAGTATACCTGCAGGGCAAATGGATGCAAAAGGACACAGCTACTTTCCAAATTTACATCAAGACTTAAAGAGAAGAAGGAAAAACAAAGTGGGAAAAAAAGAAAGAAAAAAGGAAAGGGAAAAAGAAAAAGAAAGGAAAGAAGGAAGGAAGGAAGGAAGGAAGGAAGGAAGGAAGGAAGGAAGGAAGGAAGGAAAAAGAAACAACTTACACCTAAATGTCACTTCCTAAATTGAATAGATTGCCTGCAGCTGTTGCACTGTGGGATCTGATACTGTCAGATCTCAGAAGCTAAGCAGGGTAGGGCCTGTTTAGTACTTGGATGGGAGACCTTTGGGAACACCAGATACTGTAGGTTTGGGAGAAGGACCTGGCAACCCACTCCCAAATAACAAATCCGCTATTGAAAACCCTATGAATAGCAGAGAAGCACTGACAATAGTGTTTCCCCCTGTTGTACCTAGGGTCTCTATGAGTGGGACACCAACTAGATGGCACCTAACAACCACAACTTGAACAGATAATCACTAGGTTTAAGATATTTTCTTTTCAATTATAATAACTTCTTTGGAAGTGGGCAAAAATTAAAAATTAAAAATATAGTTCATATTATAAGAAATGTAAATTCCTGGATTGCACTTACTATTATATGTGCTTCTGTGTTACAGAACAGAAAGTTACAGAAAAACCAATCTATTATTATTTTTGTTGTACATACATACTGGGTACAGTACAACTGGGTACATACAGTGTACAATGATCGAATTAGGTAATTAGTAGAAATAATAATTTGTATATCACTGAATAAATTGCTGTAAGTCAAACACCTACTTGAAGAAAGAGAATTTTGCTAGGCTCCTCCAAAGCCCCTCTTTGTGTCTCCTAACAAATACGACTATCTTGACTTTCATGGTTATTATTTCCCTGCACTTGTTATTTTATCCAAGTATTTATCTCTCTTTGGTAATATTTAGTCTTGGTCAGTTTTTAAAAAGTCAAAATTCTAGCGCTGGGTGCGGTGGTGCACGTCTGTCATCCCAGCAGCTCTGGAGGCAGAGGCGGGAGGATCACAAGTTTGAGACCAGAGGAAGTCTGCAAAACTTAGTGAGACTCTGTCTCAAAAAGTGAAAAAAAAAAAAAAATTGACTGGGAGTGCAGCTCAGTGGTCCAGCACTTGCAAAGCATGTAGGTGCCAGGCCCTGGGTTCAAACCCCAGTACTGAAAAAAAAAAGTGAAAATTCTTTTTTAATTTTACTGCTTCCACTGTTTCTCTTTTTAAATTTGTCTGTTGAAGAAACCAATCATTTAATCTATTTTTCTCACATTACCCACAAAACATGATTTGAATGCTCATATTATAATACTGATATAACCATCAGTATGGTAACTGAAAATGATTTCTATATTTTCATATTCTTTTCCCATACAGACATGATTAGAGCACATAGCCATTATGTATTTTACTCATTCGATTTAAGGTCTTACTCAGTATTTGTTCTACGTGTGATTATATATTTAATATTTTTATAGTATTGATATTTAATATTATATATTTAATATATTTAATGGCTCGCTACCAGTCCAATCCCACCTGATCTTGGAAGCTAAGCAGGGTGGACTGGTTAGTCCTTGGATGGGGGACTGCCTGGGAATACCAGGTGCTGCAGGATAGATAGAAGGATCTGGTAACCCATTCCCAAAACAATCCACCATTGAAAATCCTGAGAATAGCAGAGAAGCACTGACAATAGTGCCAGGCAATGCTCAGTGTCTGGGAATATTTCATTCTGCTGTACATAGGGTGGCTATGAGTTGGACCTGACTCTGTGGCATCTAACAACAAACTAGTCTTCATGTAGATGTTCTTGCAGTCATGGTGGTTGTCTGAAACTCATTTTCTAGCAAATTGCTAAGAATATGGTCATGAAACCAAAAGTTCCTGAGTTTTGACATGTTATTGCTGTCCTTTGCACTTTCCAGTGAGGTTTTCTGGATATAAAAGCATTTGTTCACATTTCCTTCTACCATGTCTGAAAAACAGTGCTACTTTTTTCTTTTTTCTTTTTCCTAGCATAAAATGTTGCTATCAGAGGTCTAATTGTAGTCAAATTTTCATTTCCTTTTTCATCTGGATTCAATTAGGTTTCATTTTTGTTTTAGCTTACGTTATGTTAAAAGTTTATCAGTTTTACTAGGATATATGATTGTTACATGTCAAAATTAACAGTCACATAATATGCTCTCATAATAGTTTCATTTATCTTTTAAATTTAAAGTGTTTTTCTTGAATTATAATTTTTAGTAGACAGTCTATTGCTTCTGTTTTTATGCAAGGATTCTTACAATCTATGTATTGAAATTCAATACATTTTTAATATTTATCATTGTTCTTAAATAGTTTTTATCTCTTTATTACTTTAATTTTAATTTTTACACTTTTCTTCCTTTCCAATTTCTAATTTGAAGGCATTGTCTATCATTGTTTATGATTTGTTTCAGTCTTCTGCTTTTGTCTTTATTTCTCACATGAGCTTTTTCATTTATCTGTAATTCCTTATAGAATTCTGCTATAACATTTCAAATGTTTTCTGGTTTGGGTAGTTATTTAGTGTTTTATAAGATTTCCTTAAAGCCTTTAACTCATTTTGAAGTAGGTTCACGTAGGTTATCAGTTGTTTTTTTTTGTGTGTGTGGTTATTACATATTCTATATAGGTGTTATTCTACTAAACATTCTTTTTTTCCTCGTAATTACTTCATCTTACATGTGACCTTGATACTTTTCTGTAGCTCATTTTAAATTAAAGTTAGATTTTGAAATTTTGGAAGGTAAGAGTCAGTTTAGCTTTCCTTTTTCATTAGTAAATCTTGGTGGGGTACAGAGTAATAAGTCTTTTGCTATATCCATTATGCAACTGTTAAATCACTAGTGCTTATACATTCATCACCTTGCATATTTTACAAAATCATATAAACTAAAGAAGGAAAGAAGAAAAAAGTAGGATTTTTAATTCATATGTAATAAATATCATATGCAATCATAAATTATATTCTTATGATTTTTTTCCTCTCCTTATTTTTCCCATGTATTCATATTTCTTCACAGTTACCCCTTCTGTATTTGTGAAAGGTTAAAAATATGACAACTCTCCATTCTGAGATTTTTCTGTCCCTTTACATTTGCCCACTTTTATCTACCATTTCCTTTTGGCATATTATTATCTGTGTCCTATGTTAACAATCACTGCCCTAGAAAGAAGTCAGGGCTTATGAAATTGATGAATTTAGCAGACTCCGGAGCCCTGCATCTCAGATTACCTCAGGAGAGTTGCAGAGAAAACCTGCTGCTTGTTTTCGGGTCTTCCCAAACTTGATTTCCTCCACATTACTTTCCTCTGATTTTTTCAGCAATCATTGATATTATTCTTGTTCTCTACATTTTTTCTAATAACATGTCCTTTGTTTCTTGGTATATTTGTAAATGTCCATGGGTTTTGGATTCACTATGAGTACCTTTGTGTAAATTTAAATGGAGATTCAAGGAGATTCAGATTTCATATTGTCCCTAAATCTTCTCAGTAATATTAACATTAGTGGCAAAATCAAGTCATAGTTAAGTTTTTCTTGCTTTTAATATATGCTAGTCATTATTTAATTCTCATAAAAACTCATAAAACACTATTATTACTGTTATTTTACAGGGGATTTTAGAGAAAGGGTAAAAACATTTACTCAATATCTCATATGTAGTGAGTGGTGGACTCAAGACTCATGATGCCAGTCTCATTAGTGTTAAAGTTCTATGCAACCCCACCATTAATAACATGCAGAGTCTGATTTTTCATATGTGACCATATCATGATAATTAAAGATATGGATACAAATAAAATCCTTAGGAGAGAAGTATAGAGGGAAAAAAGAAAGGGTTTAGGTTACAGTCATGGTAAAAAAATGACAACATGTTGTCAGAAGTAGTTGAACTTGGGAAGAGAGAGGAGCCATGCTAGAGGACCATGGGTTCAGTGCTTTGAGAAGGAGGAAGGAATTCCTTCTCCTGATAAAATACTTTTACCAAAGCTGTGCCTCATTCGTTATTCCATGGATTGTGTTATAGAATGTAATTTGTTCGTTCTTTCTTTCTTTCTTTCTTTCTTTCTTTCTTTCTTTCTTTCTTTCTTTTTCTTTCTTTCTCCCTTCTTCTTCCTCCTCCTCCTCCTCCTCCTCCTCTTCTTCTTCTTCTTCTTCTTCTTCTTCTTCTTCTTCTTCTTCTTCTTCCTCCTCCTCCTCCCCCTCCTCCTCCTCTGCCTCCACCGCCGCTGCCACTGCCGCTGCTGCTGCTGCTGCCTCTTCTTCTTCTTGTTCCTCCTCCTGCTCCTCCTCCTCCTCCTCCTCCTCTTCTTCTCCTTCTCCTTCTCCTTCTTCTTCTCCTTCCTCTCTCTCTCTCTCTCTCTCTCTCTCTCTCTCTCTCTTTCATAATGCTCGGGATCTAACCCAGGACATGCGCACACTAGGCATGTAGTCTACCACTGAGCCACATCTCCAGCTTTCAGATATTTTTGAAGTAAAATTACTTACAGGATAGATAGAACAATCTCTAAGCTTCAAAATCCATAGTAGCATGGATACAGCAGTTCACAAATGCAATTAGTAAAACTCATAGTGCAAATTTCCACACAACTACTCCATTTGAAAACACTGTCTTGAGATTGTAAGATAGTGTGCATCTGTTATTACCAAACAGCTTACCCCTGACACTCTCCACCTTTCTATGCCTCTCATGAGGGTGAGTTTACTTGTTGATACTACATTATTATTACATTTTACCTGATCTGGGTTATCCAAACTCCATATAGATGCCAGGCAGCTGAATAATTGGAAATATGTAAAACATGTACAATGTCAGACTTTCTTTTTAGTATTTAGTCTGATACAAAGATTCAGATATATAAGATGTGTTGTCTTTAGGAAGGCAGGAGGAAGTTCTCAGGGTTAAGGTGTTGCTGTTGACAAAACCTGGTACGCAAATCTGTAAATGATAGAAATCTTCACTTGTGTGATGAGCCCTTTGCTATGAAGTGATAACAAAAATAAGAGAGCAAAGACACTCAGATTTGCCAAAATTTTAAAATTTTTGAATGCTGAAGCTTTTTTTATTTACTAATTTCTTATGGATGATAATTTCCTGGGTACCTAAGATTTATGCTAGATGAACATGAAGTAGTTCTTACTCTTCTATTTAGTGAACATCGGAGACTAAGGTCAAGGAATATTTACTGTTATTAAAAATGTTGCTCTAATTTTTACTTCCTTGGTTCTAGTTTTAGCTAAATCTCCTCTGAGCAAATTTGGTTGTGACATTGGTGATAGCAAGTATCACCAATGTCACACAATTTCCTTGTGGGAGTTGACCTTTGCATAAATACACTAAGAAATTATGAGAGTTTGAAATTAATCCAAATGACAACATTAAATAAATTCTCCATTTATTCAAACCTAACCGTGAAGGGTATATCCTCAAGTTATAAATTTTTATTTATAGTATCAAAGTCTTCAATTTTACCAATTTATGTGACAGGCACAAAATCTTTTCCTCAAGCAAAATAAGAATAAGAAAGGTAAAAATAATCCCACACTATACAGTTAAAATTTAAGGACTGTAAATCTTTCCAAAAGAAAATGATTTTTCATTAGAGTAGAGACATAATTCTGTAGACTCAAAGTGGCTATTTCTCAACATTAATTTCAATGAAATGAGCAGTCTTTAAAAATAGAAAAAACAGTCTCAATTATGTTGAACAATAAATAAAATTTTCTCTGTAACATATGGACCAATTAATTTCACATCATTTTTAGCTCAATTGGTAAAGTGCTGCTTTGCACTCCCTGAGGACCTGTGATGATCCCCAGAACCACTAAAAACAGGGGAAAGATGTGGCAATCCACTCCAGAAGCAATCCCAAAACAATTAACCATTGAAAATTCTATGAGGGTCACTATGAGTCCAACTCTACTTGAGGCCACCTAACAGCAGCAACAACAACAATAACAATCTTCAAATAGCCTCATAAAATATTGAGTAAATATGAAAAACTAGGTTACAACAGGAGAAAGGAACTCCTTATAACACCATGTCAGTAATGGGGACCATTTTTATAAAAACAAAGCATGTGGTCTACCTTCATTTAAGATATAAATGGCATCTCATTGTTATTGTATGTTTTTATATTTCTAGCACTCAGTACCATTCTAGTATATTGTTTTGGTTGATAAATGTTTGGAGAATAGATGAAAATAAAATCATAGTGCATTAATAGTTTCCAGTTACACCAAAGTTACGCAGATTCTAGAAACTTGAATATTTACCTTAAACCAAAGCTGCCATTTGGACTGAAATGACTAGCCTAATACAGGAGAAACTGCATTGTCAGTTTTTTACCTTTACAAGAATGAGACATAAAGCCAACCTCTGACTGGAACAGGAGCAGAAGGAAGTGGGAAGTTAAGATGCTCTGGGCTCTGTTTGAAGACAGTGACTAGTGGGGGAGAGAGCGATCATATTGTGAAAGGGTGACAAGATGAAAGAGCCTTCTCTTCACCATCAAGATCAAAAAGAAAATTGAAAAGGCAACACAGAAAGAATATTATGAAATGTTAGGCTTATGTTAAGGGGAAGTGTATACAAAAGAGTTTTATGACACAAAGTAGCCCTTACCCAGGACCATCAAGAATTGAATTCACTTATTGAGATTATAAACATACACACACACATACATACACACACACATACACACACGCACACACGCACACAGTGAATAGATACATACACGTGCATTTAATATAGACAAATGAAGGCATACTTACAAAGCCATGATAATGTTATATCATGTGATGTCACATTTAGCTACAGTGAGAGAAATGGCGTCAGTCCTTAGTCAATTCGCTGTTTTGGCAAGTCTTGCTTCTCATAAAATATGGGCATGGCATCTCCATTCAACTACACAGAGGTCTCATGTTACTTTCATGTATTGCTAGCCAGGTAAGGCATAGAAATCAAAGTAACAGGATGCAATGTGAGGGCTAAAAAACAAACAAGATCGATTCTGACTTTCTTTTTAAGTCTAGAAAGGAAAGGAAGCCTTGATCAACCAACACATATTTACTGAGTGAAAAATCTCATTAAAATCTTAAATGTTAATTTTGATCTGAGAATATTTCTTTACATCCTTTCAATTAGGCCTCTGAACAAATATACTCTATTTGTGAATTCTTATGGACTACTGTAACATTAATCAGAGAGTGTCTTGGTATATGATCATGTACAATAAATTTTTTTGGTTTATTTGTTTTCAAGATAGAAAAGACCACTTTCTTTTATGTCTACTGTAGGCAATTAAGAATTTGACTTTTCTAAAAACACTTATGGGAGAAGGATCTGGCAACCCACTCCCAAAAATCAATCTGCCATTGAAAACCCTGTGAACAGCAGAGAGGCACTGACAATAGTGTTTCGCCTGTTGTACGTAGGGTCGCTATGAGTTGGATACCTACTCGACCGCACCTGACAACAACAAAAACACTTATAAGTATCTTAGTTGAGGATAACAAATGAGCCCCACAACCCCCAGGAGAAGTTGAAAAGGAAACTAAGCAAACTGATTCTTGAGTTATTTCCTTTATATAGTCAATTTACACCTTAGTCATTTAATGTTATTTTTGAAGTTAAATGTTCTGTTGTAATTACCAGCACCACAATGAAAGAGGCATTTAGAAATAAGTAGATATTTTTGTGACTTAAAACAGTTAGTGAAGTTTTCCAAGATGTTTAACAAATAAGAAATTGAAGCTCTTGAAATGATCTGGCTTATTTTCTTTGGGCTATTTTATTCTCAAACTTTATAAGACTTCCTGTGAATACAGGCAAGATGGAAAATGGGTTTATTCTCCTTTCAAACTTGACTCTATATTGCCTCAATTTAGGCCTTAAAGCTCTTTGTAGTAGATTTTAAAAGTTTATAACTAATATAGAAGAAAAATTATGGTAATAAAAGAGGGGAGAATTGCTTGGGAGTTATAAAAAGAGCAACAATTATCAGGAAATGACCATCAAAACTAACCCAATATTTGCTGACATGAAGGGTGTATTGAGCTTCCAAATCTAACATAGACCAGCGTTCCAGTTTGTGAGTAAAACCCTTTCAAAATGTCAGAGAAACAGTCTAACGAGCTTTCTCCATTTCTAATTCCACACACTAACAAGGTTAATCTATCCACGAAGTAAAAGTGAGTGCTTTCACAATTAATGTTGTAAAATACATAAACTAACAGCTAATTAATCAGCCCTAAGGTCACTATATCGCTTGCAGAAAATTAGTAATAGCAAAGATGCATGGCAGAGAGAGAGATAGATGACAGGTCATGCTCTGGGAGTTTCAATTTTAACTAGCAAAGACTGTCAGAATTTTATCTAAGCTGCAGTAGCCTTTTTTTTTTTCAAACAGTGGAAGTTCAGCTAGCATTAGGAACAATTACATTTTGAGCATACTTAGAAAACTCAAGTAACTATGTCCTTTGTAGTTTTTAAATATGAGATGAGACAAGAAAAAATCATTATGTTTATATTTTGGATTTCTGTGCCAAAACCTATTTCATCAACTTATTCATGGAAGAAAAGCTTGTTAAATTCACGAAACAAGTGTACTGGATGATATATTTAACCTTTAAAGCATAGTAGTACAAAAATGTCTTGCCATTTTTTATGCATGCCAAATTCCAATTAACATACTGCTTAAGAAAAAGAGAGAGATTAACTTTGAAATTAACTATATAAACACAGTTTTGTAAATATTTTTGTTTAAGATATAGAAACTAAAATTAATAGTTTCAAATATATATTTCCTTTGGGAGTAAATATTTTGCATCCCAAATACAAGGAAATAAAGGTAATATTTCAAGTTCATTGATATAGTGCCAATTTCAAAGGTGTTACACCATTTTTACCACCATATACAACATATATGTATATATGTATATGCATGAATATATAGGGTTGGAGTTTACCGCAGTTGGTAGAGTGCTGCTCTTTGCTTTCTGAGCCATAGGCTGGATCCACAGCACCACAGAGATGAGAGGAGGATGAGGCAATGCATTCCCAAAGCAATCCTGAAAATAGTCAGCCATTGAAAGTCCTATGAATAGCAGAGAAGCCCTGACATAGTGCCAGACATGGTACAGTGTCAGGGGGAGTTTTGTTCTGTCGTGCATAGGGTCACTATGAGTCAGACCCAACTCAACTATACTTAACAGCAACAACATGTATCTATCTATATGTTGTTGTTAGATCCCGTCCATTCATGCCTAACTCACAGTGACCCCCATAGAGTTTTTAATGGGTTCTCAAGAAGTACTGAGCAAAATCCCAGTCTATCTATACTTATATCTATCTATATATATATCCACTAGCACAATTCCCCTGAAATGGGAAAAAAAATTAGACAAAACAGAACTAAACTCAATATTTTAGATGTAATTAACTGTGAAGCAAAGGCAGTGCACCTAAAGACTATTACTATTAGAATATGGTGTCTATGAGACTATTGGACAAAATTATGCAGTAGAGATTTTTGTAATTGAGAGAAGACTAGAGTTCAGTCAACTGCTTGTCCATCATATGTGTAATTCTGTGCTCAGTATCCTGTAACTTTTTATTTTTATTTGTTTTTAGTAAATATTGGTGGGGTACAGAGTAATAAAACTTTTGCCACCTCCATTATGCAACTATTACATCACTTTTGCTTATACATCCATCAACTTACATGTTTTACAGAACCATATTTCCCATATACTGATATAATAGCATCATATACTTTGAGATTTTCCTCTCCTTCTTTTCTCCTTTACTTTATTTCCACTCCCTCTCCCCTCTTCACCAACTTCCACTTCCACCTATTGATCCCCTCCCCCACTTCTTTCAACTTTGCTTGTATTTTCCTTTCTTAGATACATATGAATGTTCATTTTTATATGTCTTCCTATGTATAGTCTTATTTATTTGTTTGTTTATTTTTTCTTGCTTTAAGTTAATCTTAGCTCCCACATATACATACCAATGTACAGTATTTATCTTTTGGGGACTGGGTTAGGTCATATAAGAAAATGTTCTCCAGTTCTATCCATTTTGCTGCAAATAATATTATTGCATTCTTCTTTATTGCTGAGTAATATTCTATTGTGTATATATACTGCTATTTTTCAATCCACTCCCTCAGTTGATGAACATCTTGGTGGATTTCCTGTCCTTGTGATTGTGAAGAAGGCTGTATTAAATATGGAGATGAAGGTGTCCCTTGCTATGATAACTTATCTTCCTTTGCGTATATTCTCGGTGGTGGTATAGCTAGGTCACATGCCTGCACGTCATTTTTTTAAAAAATTGAGAAAAAGCTCCAGCACTCAGATAAAATTGGTTGGGCAGGTTATGGTATAGCCACATTTCAGAATATTTGGTGATTGTCAAAAATAATTGGGCAGCTGTATGGGTACAAATGTGAAAAGTATTGATCATATTTTATTAAGTAAAACAATACTACTAAAATTATAGTATGACTGTCCATATATATTTAATATATATAAGATATTTATGTAATATTTTCCATATAATATTTCATGTATGTTGGTGTTAAATGCTGTTGAGTCGGTATCTGACTCATAGCGACCCTACATACAACAGGTGAAACACTATTGTCAGTGCTTCTCTCTGTTGTTCACAGGGTTTTCAATGGTGGATTGATTTGTGGGAGTGGGTTGCCAAGTCCGTCTCCCAATTTCATGTATAAATACCTCTAAATCCATGGAAAAATGGTAAACAAATGGGGAATATTGGTATCATCTAAGTAAAGGAGTCAAGTTGAGGCACAAAATGTATGTGGTTCCTTTCAGTTGTAAATGTCTCAGTGATGTTTTTAATTTTTGTATATAGTAAATAAGTAAGGCTGATCACTTGAGATGATAAGTCTATGAAGTAAATATTTATTTTTATAAGAAGTATATGGAAACAGTAGGTGTTCAATAAATGTATTGGACGTGGAATATACTTTTTGGTGCTATTTCCTTTTTATATATTTTTTGCAGTACTTGGGGGTAATGTGAACCCAAGACCTCTTACATGCTAGGTAAGTTCTCTACTACTAATCTGCATTCTCAGCTCCCTTTTCATTTTTCATTTTGATACAGGGCCCCACTAAGCTAGGCAGGCTGCCTCTGATCTTGAACTGATAATCCTCCTGCTTTGGCCTCCTGAATTGTTAAGATTATAGGCAAGTGCCACTGATTCTGGCAGAAACTATTATTTTTAAACATGATGAGCTTTATCAGTTTGTGTGGTTGTTGCTGTTAGATGCCATAGAGTCAAGTCCCACTCATAGCAACTCGATGTACAGGGGAATGAAACATTCCCTGATTCTGTGCCAGGCACAGGATCTTATTTATGTTTAAGCCTATTGTTGCAGACACCATGTCGATCCATCTAATGGAGGGTTTTCCTTTTTGTTTGTTGACCTGCCACTCTCCCAAACACGATGTCCTTCTCCAGGGATTGGTCCTTCCTGACTACATGTCCAAAATATGTAAGACTTTAGGATGCTGTTTTTATATAGCAGGGTCAGAAAAATAGAAACTGTGGGAACGTGCTAAATTCTACTAATGTTTTACATGAGAATGACCATATAGGGAGTGAGTTAGTAAGTAAAGAAAAAACTCTCAAAATAAATCTTGAATCTCCAAATGTTAGGGAAAATAAGGAGAGGGCGAAATGCGGATAAAACACTAATGTTTCTAAAGCTTAGGTAAGGGAAATTGTTAAGAATTTAATGATTGAGGAGAGCAGAGATTTTGAGTCAACAGAAAATATTAAAGGATACAAGAAATTATAGTACTTGTGGATTGTGGGCCAGAGAGAGAGAAGTTAAAAAGAAATATTAAATATTTGAGGTGATGGATATGCTAACTGCCAGGACTTGATTACTACTCAAGATATATATGTATGGAAACATCACATCTCACTCCATAAACTTGTATAACTATTATCTGAAACAAAAAATAAAATAAAGAGAGAAGATTGAGGGAGAAAAGTGACAATAAAATAGCCCAAAAGCCCTGATATCATTCCAATTATAATTAAAGCAAAGCAAAATTTAAAATAAGATAATGACAGAATAGCAACAAAAGAAATGTAAAAGCATCTTCAGAAGCTGATTCTAAATTTAGAGAAATGCAAAAAGCCAAGAAAAGTGAATCCTTTCCTTCTATTCTTTAACTTCTTCCTTTTAGCTTTTAACTTCAGAAGTTATGACTGCTTGAAGCAAAACAAGTTTGAAGCAGATCTGTTAGGTTAAAAAGTGTATTATAAAATTTTAATAATTAGGACAATCTGATACAAAGAAAATCCAGTAGAAAACTTACACAGAAGCAGACACAAACATAGAGGAACAGCTAGTATTTGACTTAAGGGATATTACAGTTATTTTGTTCCTTTTTGTTTTGTTTATTTCTTAGGAAGGAAGGAGAGAGAAAGAAAAGGGAGAACAGAGGAGAGGGGAGAGAAGGAATCTGAGGGAGAAAGGGAAACCAGGTTATACTAACCACTGGTGAATTGTTAAGTGCCTTGGACTTGGGTCCAATTATGTGCAACAGAATGAAACATTCCCCTATTCTGTGCCAGGCACAGGATCTTATTTCTGTTTAAGTCCATTGTTGGAGTCACTGTGTCAGTCCATCTAATAGGGGAGCTTCCTTTCTTTCATTGACCTGCCATGCTTCCAAATGTGATGTCCTTTTCCAGGGATTTGTCCCTCTTGACAATATGACAAAAATACATCAGATGCAGTCTAGCATCGTTACTTCCAAGGAGGACTCTGTTTGCACTTCTTCTAGGACAGATCTGTTGGTTCTTTTGGCAGCCCATGGTATATTCAATATTCAAAAGCATCAATTCTTCTGTCTCCTTTATTCAGTGTTCAGCTTTCACAACTATATGACATGATTGAAAATACCATAGCATGCGTCAATTGCACCTTCGTCTTCAATGTGGCTTCATACACAATGGAATACTTTTCAACACTTTAAAGAGGTCTTTTGCAGCAGCTTTTCCCAATGCAATGTGTCTTTTGATTTCTTGACTGCTGCTTCCATGCGTGTTGATTGTAGAACCAAGTAAAGAAAGTATTGGACAACCTCAATCTTTTCTCCATTTATCATGAAGTTGCATACTGACCCAGGTGTAAGGATTGCTGCTTTGCTGATGTTGAGGCATGCTGAAGGCTACGTTATTTGATCTTCCTCACTAAATGCTTCAAGTCTTCAGTTTCAACAAGCCTAGGTAAGGGTGTTGATTAATACAAGTTTGCATATGTTGTTGGTGAGACTATAAATTGGAAAAAAAATGAGTCAACTTGTTACCTTGTTAGGTGCCGTCGAGTCGGTATCTGACTCATAGCGACCCTCATAGGGTTTTCAATGACTGACTGTTTCGGGATTGCCTTGGGAGTGAATTGCCAGGTCCTTCTCCCATTTTTGCGGTGCTGGGAATTGAACTCGGGCCCTCAGAGACTGCAGCGCAGTGCTCTACCCACTGAGCTAAATCCCAGCCCTACTGAGTCAACTCGTAAAGCTAAACATGTATCATCATATTTATATCTCTACAGATTTACCCTGGACAAGAGAAATACATGTGTATATTTAGAGTAGTGCAAAAGATTTATTTACTCATAATATCCTTAAACTAGAAACAACAAAAATATCCCTCAATAGTAGAATGAATAAATAAATTATGCAATATTCACAAATGATGAATAGGAATTATGAGTGAATAACATTTTTATATAAACAGTATGTACTAATCTTACAAGCAGAATGTTGAATTAAATGTAAGACAAAATAAAACATTTCTCTGTGCAACTGCTCAAAGTTCAGTTTGTTGCTGTCACATGGATTCAAAGAATTGGAAGCAGAGACGGAAAGAACTTCATTAACAAGCCAGTCAGTTGGAAGATAGGTGGATCTTGCCTCTCAGCATCCACGTTACCCCACATCTTATAGAGAATTTTTCATATGATTTATCCAGGGAGGATGAGCGTCTAGGTGTCCAATGTTTCTAAAGGTAGCATCCTCTGGACTGTGGGCTGGGTACATCTTATTTCATTCACATAGGTCAGCATGAGCTGCTGTCCAGTGGATCTAAAGAAGATGCAAATGATCAAAACTTCTGTTTTGATCAAAGTGACTTGTGTCTGATTTTGGTTGTGGCCAGAATTACTGGCAAGGTCCCTTCCAGATATGACCTTTTCTGGCAACCTGAGACTATGGAAAGTTCAGGAAGGAGCCTACAGCACCTGGTGTTCCCAGGCAGTCTCCCATCCAAGACCTAACCAGGCCCAACCCTGTGTAGCTTCCGAGATCTGACGGGACCGGACACCAGGGTGGTACAGCTGTAGATCTACCTGGCTTCAGTATGCAGTTATCCTACAGAAGATCTGCCTCAGGGGCCGTCTAAACCTTAGGAGATGATGTTGGCAGGAGAAAGCAGAAAGAGATGAGAAGTGGGTCTTGATGGGGAGGGGCTTATGTGCACTTTCAATGGTTGCTAGAATTATAAAGAAAATTAAAAGAATTTTTTTTTGTGGTGGTCGGGGTACTTGGGGGTTGAACCCAGGGTTTTGCATATACTTTACAAGAATTATTATAAAACTTAAATTGGTAGTTCTAGCAGGAAACACAGGCTTTGAATCAAGAGAGGTGAGATGAGACCTTTAACTTGCTAATAGTACATTTTACTACTTTTTAGTTAGGTGACAACAAAATGGACATTTATATTATTCTTTAAACTTTGTATTCAAGTGCTATGTAGCTTTTATGTATCTCATATTTCACAAAGAAAGTGCAAAATTAAAAAGGAAAAATTCCAATCACTACATTTCCTAGCCCTCTGTAGCAGAGTATTAAATTTTATTGTGATCTCTTAAGGAGAAAAATACTATCTCTTATTATTATGTTTGTTTCTGACTGTCTTTCTCTCTCTCTCTCTGTCCTGCTGAATACATTCACAAATCTTATTGATAAGGAACAGATCAAACTGCACAGAATATCTTGTACATTGGTTTTCCATACTTTCATATTTCTTGGGGCACCTTCCATATCACTGCATAGAGATGTGTACTTCAAGGAACCAAAATTCTATTACTCTCTATTAAACATAATTCTATGTAATTTATTGAATTATTTCTGCATATATGAGATTTAATTTGTACCAAGGATTTTTTTTTGGATGAAAGAATATTGTTATCAACACAATTTTATATAAAACTTAGTGATACTTTGCAAATATATTCCCAGGTTTTGCTCTGGGATGTTTAGGACAAAGTATTCTAATATTATATTGAGACAAATTATGACAAGTTGATTTCCAAAAGGTGGCACCAATTTACTTTTCTGACAAGAGAGGTATAAAAATGAACTATGATATTTTTGAATGATTTTCTTGGACATCATGGTAAAGGTTAAAGACCTTCATTGAAACTAAACTCATGTTTATAAATATCAAACATTTTAAATTTGTAAAGTACATGATAAATCCACTTAAAATAAAAATAGCTGCTTTAAAAATATTTTTGCATCAAATATTAAAACAAAATAATTCAAAAGGAAGGAAAATGTCCCACAATATCAAATTACAGAGAATCATTGTCAAAGTTAGAACACCATTTACAGACTGTCTCTCAGAACATATGTAACTTAAACAAAGCCAGCTAAGGAAGAATTGTTGACACGAAAGAGGATAATACTATATTTTTAGTGTTTAGATTCAACTTATTACACTTGAGCCTCACAGAAGACATAGAATTTTAAAATGCAGATGATTGTGTTTTCTTTCTCACATTGTAGTTGTTAGGTGCTGTTTAGTTGGTGTCCAACTCATAGTAACCCTATGTAAAACATATGAAACAGTATTGTCAATGCTTCTCTGCTATTCATAGCATTTTCAATGGTGGACTGATTTTTTGGGAGTGGGTTGCTGGGTCCATCTCCCAAGCCAATAGCACCTGGTGTTCCCAGGCGGTCTCCCACCCAAGTACTAACCAGGCCCGACCCTGCTTAGCTTCCGAGATCTGACGGGATGGGACGCCACAGTGGTATAGCTGCAGGCCCTTTCTCACATAAGATATATTAACTCATAAAACACCATTCTTGGATTAAAAACATAAAATGTTAAGAAAATTAAGCAATGTTTACAGTTTTTGACATTAGACACAATTTATAATTTTTGTAGGTGAAAGATAAATATGATGGCACTTACTTCTTGCCACTTCTTATGTATAACTTAATCTTATTACAGTAACAATAGACAAAATTCAAACAATTTTTCTTCTACTTTGTAAGCACAACAAATATTTTAGGGGGATTTTATTATAATGGATCATTGTTTTAAATTATTCTCTATGTACCACTAATCCTTTTACCATGGGCATCTTCATTCATTGGGCACTTATTTGAATCCACCATGTGGATGCCTATGTTTAAGTAATATTTTTCAGTACTGTTCTATAAATGATCCTCCTTGCAATGAAGGGAAATATAAAAGTTGTAGGACATATGGGCCAATGGATTGTAACATTAGAGTTCTGAATTTCTCAATAGTGGGAACTTCAAGGAAAATGGTAAATAAACTGGCAAGATATCAAATATATATTTTCAACATGCAGAAATTCTAAAGGAGAAAATACAACTAATATTTCATAACTACTTTCTCACTTCTTTCTTTTCTTTCCTATTATTACTTTCTTAGAATATATATATATATATATATATATATATATATATACCATTCATATATCTATATCTACCTACCTATATATAATATATAGATATATATCTCATATATGTGTGTATGCTTTGTGTACTTTTTTCATTTTGGAAAGGATTCTAATTTTCAGTAAATTATAATTCTATTTTGTTATCCTACATTGAGATATGCCTTCTTAGTCCAACAGGAAAAATACAATGGTCAAAAATATTACATATAGGATATAAGCAAAGTTATAGCTCCAAAACAGACAAAATCTGGACCAACTCCTAATTATGTCAAAGGCTGAAGGCTTATCTTATGTATGTTTTCTTACCCAAGGGCCAGTAATAATTACTTTCATACATTTAGTTAGAATGCTATGTTAAAAAATTCTTGTGGGATGCTTCTAAGATAAAGCTAAAACCATTCGTAATCTTGCAGTACTGTTTTGTATAAGGCTAAGATGGTGTTTGGCAAATATGTTTCTTACCAAGAGTAGGTTATATTCTTTTATCCTTATATGTGTCTTAGAGATCACATATATATACACACATATACACACACTCTGTCTCAGTATATAACTACATCAGAAAAGAAATGAATCTGTATTATTAGTGAGAATAAAACCAGTTTTCCTTGGCTCCTGTTCACCTGTATAATGTGATTTTTTGAGAAATGAGTTCTTAATTATTGTGATTTATTCAGCATAGGAGTTCAAAGTGTGCATTTTACATTTTGATTTGCAGATTCAAAAAGCCAATTGCTGGAAAAAAGCCATTTCTAAGATTACTTTATGAAATATAGTTCACTTGAACATTGGGTATGTATAGCAAGTAAATTTTTGACTTTAAAAAGTGAGCTTGCCTTGTTTTCTAACCTCATTCTGTTTTCTATTTGATCCCATCTTTCCCTCCTCTTCCCAGTTTTAATAAAATTGGAGGTGAATGAAAAATATTTGTGGACCTGATTATAAAGCAGTGAGCATTTCCTGTGTGGGCACGTGCTATATGAATCACCGCACAAACGCATCTTTGATTACTCCTATGGCTCTGTGAAAGCTATGATTTGTGATATCAGCATGGACCAGAAATCATCATCAATATTTTCATTGCAGAGCTGATCAAACGTACTAAAATGTTGTTCTGGCTATTTGCTTTCCCTATCATTATGGACCGCCTCAGGGGGTCTCCTTTTATTCACGTCAGATGTATGGGTTAATTTAAAGGTAATTCCAAGCATGTAACATGCTTCCTTCATTTTAAAGAGTATTTTTTAAATATGAGAAGGACACAATCACATTTTTGGGAGACAGACAGAGAGTACAACATAAATGTAAGTCACATCTGCTCAGGCCTGATGATGTCTGATTTAAATAGTTTTTATTAAATATGGAATGTCCATATTACCTAATCATTGTCTCCTGTAAGATAAACACAGTTTTCCCAGGCCTTTCTCCTGAGTCTTATCTCAGCGCTGCAGGATGGCAGTTGATAATGTTGCCTTCATGTTAGACAAGCAGACAAAATAATTTGATTGTGCTGCTTGCCATGTTGTTCTAAGCAGTTCTTTAAGAACTAAAACCACTTTGTTTCTGGTGGCATGACAAAGCCCATTACTTTCATTTTTTGAACTCCTTAAAGAGCTTCAACATCAATAAGACTGCTTACAGAGCTCACCGGTATAATACATCTTGTGTAGTCTATCCAGCCAGGGGTAGACATAAAACAAAAGTTGGGATGGTAGGAAAACTGTTTTTCATGCTGTAAAAACATGGCAAAATTATAAGTAATTACTTTCTAGACTGACAATCACTGATGTAGGTTTAAAGTTAAATTTCAAATAAATTAGCGGGGCATGATGGTGCATGCCTGTAATCTTAGCTACTTGGGTGGTGGAGGCAGAAGGATCACAGATTAGAGGACAGAAGCAGCCTGCATGACTTAGATCTTGTCTCAAGATTAAAAACAAAACATGGTTTTGGCGTGCAGCTCAGTGGTAGAGCGCTTTCAAAGTATGTGTGGGATCCTGGGTTCAACCCCTAAGTACTGCAAACAAATTTTTAAATAAATTATTCAAAACTCCTAGACCTATATCCAAGTGCTAGGCAGTATTGTTCAAATACTTTTTGGTATTGTGCGAATACTTTTTCACAGAGATCATAAAAACAGGGACAATGAAAACAAATGGTCAAAATAATGTTTGCCATTATTTTCTGAGGATGTGTTGGATTTTTTATTTTTAAGCATTAAAAATAAGCCTTCTAATGATCTGATCCATGTGAGAATGGAACACAGGATACATAAAAATGAACTTAATGTAATGATACCTTTGTTTAAAACAGGAGGGTAGGGTTAGTGATTGGATATCTCTAAAGGGTAAGCATGAGGTGAAACATGTCTTTGTATAAACAGATTTAAAATCAAGGCTTAGGGTCAGTGTGCACCCACTTTCTGTTAATATGCAGTTCAGATTTGTTAATCTCTATTTCCTAGCTTATAAAATAAAATAGAGTAATAGCTGTAGGAAGGCAAATTTGGGGATAAAATTAGATCATCCGACCAACTAGTTCTGCCCTGATACGGATTGAATGGCACCAGCTTGGTCCCCATCCTCAGGCAGATTACATTCTAGTGCACAGAGCAAAATTTGTAACCTAATCATCCCACACATCAGTGTCCCATTGTGACGGTGCAAAGCAGTCCAAGGGAGGTAATATTAGGGACTGTCTGAGGTACTTAGGAAAGTTAAAATAGGTTTCTATGGGGACGGAGTTATGGTGCTGCAGTTTGATTGAGTGAGTTAGGAAAATGAGGAAAGGAAGAATATTCCAGGCAGAGGGATCTGGTGTGTGAAAATCCTGTGTCAGAGGAGCCCTGAAAGAGAGAAGGGAGAACAAAGCGAGAGGTGAAAAAGAGAAAAAGGATAGATCACACAGAGCTCTGGACCACACTGTAAGGACTTTTGTCCTTATGCCTCCAAAAGACTCCCTTGAAACCCTTTAGGAAGAGAGGTGGCTACCCATCTTCTTTCAGTAGAGACCACTCTGAACCATAGTTGAAGAGATGGGTTGAAAACACACTGCCAAATTTCAAACACCATCACCAACTGTGCAGTTCTGGTTTTGCTCCCCATCCTTATCATCAACACACCCTGGAGAGAACTTCACCTATTTTCTTCCCGCTCCTGCCTTTTTTTTTCTCCCTTTCTTTTCTTCTCTTCTCTTCTTTTCTTTTCTTTTCCTTTCTTTTCTCTTCTCTTTTTTCTCTTTTCTTTCTTTCTCTTTCCTTTCTTTCTTTCTTTCTTTCTTTCTTTCTTTCTTTCTTTCTTTCTTTCTATTCCTTTCTATCTTCCTTTTTCCTTCCTTCCTTCCCTCCTTCCTTTCTTATTGCCTTCCTTCCTTCTTTCACTTATTTTCTTCTTTCTTTAAACTAGGGATCATTGTTGTTGATAGGTGCCATGGAGTCAGTGTCTGACTATAGAGACCCTACATACAGCAGGTGAAACATTATTATCAGTGCTTCTCTGCTATTCATATGGTTTTCAATGGCAGATTGATTTTTGGGAGTGGGTTGCCACGTCCTTCTACCAAACTAGGGATAGGACTAACATATATGTGATTTAAATGCACAGTTTTTTTTTTTTTTGACAAAATCCATCAAGTGATTCTTACATTTTAAGTACGGGTTGTTCTTTCAGAGGAAAAATAAACCTTATACCTCAACATAATAGTGACTGTATTCTTATTATGAGAATGTGTTATGCTAAAAGCAACTGTGTACTTTGTTGGTGTTGTTAGAGTGCCATTGAATTGGGTCTGATGTGTAGTGACCCTATGTACAACAGGATAAAGAGCTCCTTCACACTGTACCATGCCTGGCACTATGTCAGTGTTTCTATGTTATTCACAGGGTTTTCAATGGCTGGTTCTATTCAGAGTTGCTTTGGGAGTGAATTGCCACATTCTTCTCCCATTTTGCAGTGCTGGGGATTGAACCTAGGGCCTCAGAGAGTGCAGAGCAGCACTCTACTAACTGAGGTAACTCTCATCCCTGAACTATATACTATATGCTATATTCTATATGCTAAATGCTATATCCCATATACAGATGGTCCATTCCCCAAGCAATCCCGAGACAGCCGTTGAAAACCCTAAGAGGATGGCTATGAGTCGTACCCAACTCAATGGCACTCAAAAACAACCATACTATATACTCGTATGACTTAACAGGGGCTGGGATTTAGCTCAGTTGTTAGAGCACTGCTCTGCAGTCTCTGAGGTCCTCAGTTTGATTCCCAGCACCACAAAAATGGGAGAAGGATATGGCAATCCACTCCTAAGGCAATCCCAAAACAATCAGCCATTGAAAACCCTGTGAGGGTGGCTATGAGTCAGACATGACTTGACAGCACCTAACAACAACAGTGTGGTTAAAACAATCTGTGTTTATAATTTTAAAAATACATTCATGCCCAAGATTTATTACTTAATCTGTTTAAGCCTGATAAAGTGTTTGAATGTTTATGGATTCATGATCCCCTTGAGTAACTATTTGTGTGTGTGGGGGGGGGGTGGGGTTCTGGGGGCTGAAGCCAGGGCCTCACACATACTTCACAAGCACTCTGCCACTGAGCTACACACCAGCCTCCTTTTCCTTTTTTAAATCAAGACAGGGTTTCACTAAGTTACACAGCCTGCTGTGGCCTCAAACTTGTGATTCTGCTGCTTCTAACTCCAGAGTTGCTGGCATTACAATGTGCATTACCATGTCCAGCCCTCTTGAGTGATTTTAACACACACACATAAACACACACACACACACACACACACACACACACACACACACACACACCCCTATTATTCTGTCTTCCACTTCGGGAACCAATGAAGCAACCTTTGTGATTCAAGTCATTTTAGGATTCTCCTTCAGGAGATATCACATTCTAGCCACTAAATATCTGGAAACTTTACCCAACCCCTCTGGGACACAGAATCTTCATGTGAAAAATGAAGGCACTGATTGGAAATGGCCCCTGAGATCCTTCTTACAGGGTGCTATTAGCAACTTTAAATTGTGATTATGGAAAGACTCTCAATGAACTGCTGCGGGGAGCTGGCCATCAAAATCATCTCTTTCTGTTCATCTGAGCACCAATGGTATAAGACAACACTTTAGGGGAAATTGCCCACACTGCATCATAATTAATATATCTTTTGCCCTCAATATCAGGCATATTTTCATATTTAAATTTTTCAAAATTATATATATATATATATATATATATATATATATATATATCACAAAATTGTTTATATTAGTAGATTATAATCCTGAAAAAGAATTACCTTATTTTTCCCATTATACTTCTTATGTACTTTTTGGAATAGTGAACATAAGGCAGTTTTTTAAATCTGAATTGATATGCACATCTGGTTTAAAGGTGTTTCCTCTGCTTCATCTCTAAGTACTTGACTAACTTCTTAATTCTGAGGGATCAACACTAATTTCGAGTGTTTACCAGCAATCATAGATGACTAGCAGTTAAAAAGCCATCAGCCCTGTCACATTTTTCAAAGAACAGAATCCCTTTCCAGATGGTCCTTCATTTGGCTAATGGACAGCCTAAGGGGATAAAAATGTCACCTGTTATAGGAAGTCAACAATATTAATAAAAACACAAAAATAGACCGTACATGCGATGGCAACAACCCAAAAATGGATTTATGCATTTCTTTACTGAATTAATTTACACAATGTTCACCATTTTAGCATTTTAAAGTTTCAGTTTTTCTCTGAATTTTTCAAAAGTATTATTTAAAAACCCCAGACAACAGTTATTAAAAATTCAAAACTTCCTTTTCTATATGTAGGAATTTTTAAACATTTATACCCCATAAACTGAATAGATTTGAAAAGTAATTCTCATGTGAAAGAAAACTGTCACACACACAAGCATTTCTTTATATATATATATTTAATTTTGATAAGATATAGGTAATTTCACCTTTGTAAATTCATCTTCTACTAAATTATATCTCGCACAATATAAGCTGATACAACCCAGTTTCCGTCTTTTGTTTTTTAGTAAGCTGTTTCCCTTTCTTTGTCCCTAGATAGTGATTCCTCTACTTGCATTGTTCTCTGTACTTGTTAAATCTTTCTCATCACCAAAATTCCTATCACTGATTCTCATCATTAAATTTCCATTATTTGTCTCCATATTTCCACTGATTGACAAGGCTACAGGTAATATGCATACATGACTATTTCACTGTAAGGGAGTTTTACTGAAGCCATCCACTGAGATGGCACTGCAGAAAATGTAGAATCAACCTATAAAGGACAATAAAATCATGAGTGTATGAGATGTGATAAAAAATTATAGTGTATGGTCAAATTTAAAAAATACAGTAAAAGGCATATTGCCATTACTCTCCCTCAGAATACTCTCCCTGGCTTTGAATACATTTATTCCATCATTCTTATCTCTTTCTGAAGCAATCCCAGAAATTCTCTTTCAAGTGTCTTTAGTTGCACTGTGAAGGCTGCCTTGATGTCCTGAATTGATTCAAAATGTTTACCTCCCATGATCATTTTGACTTGAGAGAAGAGCCAGAAGTCGCATCAGCCAGATCCTGTGAATAAGGTGGATGAGGACACAGTGCAATATTGTCTCTTGACAGAAACTGCCTTACCAGAAGCAATGTGTGACAGAGCATTGTCACAATGGAAGATGAAACTAGAGACACTTAAGAAAGAGGTCTTCCAGAGCTGCTTCAGGAGGCGGCAAGAAGGATGGAAAAAGTGTGCTTAAGGCCGACAGGAGTATTTTGAGGGGCATTAATAGCAATATTTAGATAGGGTTTAGCTCAGTTGGTAGAGTGCTGCTCTGCACTTTCTGAGGATCTGAGTTTGATCCCCACCACTGCAAAAGTGGGAGAAGGATGTAGCAATCCACTCACAAAGCTGTCACCATGGAAAACCCCCTGGGTTGCTATGAATTGGACTCTACTCAATGGCACCTAACAACAACAAGAATGGCACTACATCTTTTTCTGTAATAAGACTTTTTATTTAAACATACACTGTAATTTTTGATCCCGTCTTGTATATGTTATCACCTTTATACTAAGTCCTTTCCTATCAATTTGTATGGAAAATGTGTACTTAAAGTTTGGCGTGATAGAGCAATATAGCAAGTCAGTGCACATGTGAAAACCCCACCAGTAATAAAATAACCGGAGCCTGTTTGGATTCTGTTTGTTTCCGTGAAGGAATAAAGCTCAGACACTTCCATCCCAGCGCTTCCATAGTTTATGACATAAAGAATATTCCAAGAATGATGTTTTACATATTTTGAGGAATCAAGTTCGGATTTCCTACTTTTCTAATGCACTATACTTTTTCTTCTGAAAAATCAAAGGGTAAATGGAAAGCAACTGCCAGCAGCATGTATGCACAATATCATTATCTGAACCACAGCCCTGAGGGATGAGAAAAGAGTTCAACAGTCTCCATAGCTCACTGAGCAATTCACTAACAAAGAACGAAGCAGCATTTTTCTTCCAGGCCTCATTATGATGCCCGTGTCCACTCAACCACCTTTAATGACAGAGAAGGGGAATAATTAGCAGTGGGAGGTCTTCTCACCGAGTTTCACAAGTAAGGCAAACTCACAAGATTAAAAACTAGCTCAGATAGTCACACAATTAAACTTACTGTGAAGTGAAACACTGCTTTGTGAATGTATTTTTCCCCTTCTGACGTTTGCTTAAAGAATACAGGAGAAATGTTTTGGGGTCACTTTAAATAGAAGTTTAACAAGAGGAATTTTGCAGAGAATGCAAAACTCTCTTAAATAAACTGTGATTCCAAAACTAGCATCACACAGGCTGTACCATGTCCATCTGTTAGAATGTGGAATAAAATGCCTCCATATTGGTATTTGATTTTGTTAAATTTTAGAAAAAGTATATTCAATGTATAGTCATTGACTAAGTACCTTTGCTAAATTCCTTTCTGCACTCCTAGCAAATTCAGTAAAAATTTTCAAATAATGATATTTAAGCAATTTCCAGAAACTTGAAACCCTCATCCATTTTGGGTCTTGCATCACATCAAAATAATAGCAGGTTTAATATTGAGTGTTTCTTTTCTGCTTTTGTCTAAACTCAAAAAGTAAAACTTAAAACCACACACACACACATACACATGAGCAATTCATGAAATACAATAAAAAGTAAAATAGTATACAAAACAACTAATTTATAACAGAGATTTATCTATATGTAACTGAATATTCACTTGAAAATCTGGTTCTGAACTTTGAGTGGACAGAGAAATCATGTCACCTGATGAGGTCTTGGAATGTCTGATTTGTAGGTTGTTCTGTACACAGCTTAGTAATCTATATTCAAATTTCATAAAAAGAAATCAGTGGCTAAAATTTCTGTGTTCTGGAGTCATTAGCAGAGATATGAATGTAGCTTCTTATTGAATCTGAGGTTCCTGACAGAAAGGAAATAACCACTATAAAAAGACTATCTGAGAACATATTCATAATTGATATTTCTACATTTAAAATTTCTTCTTACTATTTAAATACAATCTTTTTAATATTGATCCATTAAGTTATATAAAACTTTGTCAAAAATCTATTTCCTAATTGTATCTTTTAGCTTGAAAATAATTTCATATAGTATTTGATATTTTTGAATCCAAGGAAAACATATTTTAGAGTTTCACCTCTATCACACCTCTTTCTCTCAGCTATTCCTTATACTAGTTCAATTCACCACTTTCCAGCAAGTGTGGTTTGGTTGATGCTACTATAACTAACAGTCAACATGCTAGAGGAAGTTACCCACTAAAAAGAGATACCCTTCAGAGCTTTCAAAATAAGTAAGCAAGCAGGGCTAGGTATTATTACATTCCCCCAAAACTTTTCACAGTTCATCTCTAAGGGAATTAATTGAGATGCAGGTATATTACCTCTTAATAGAGGCATTTAAAAGGTAAAATTCTTTACGTAGACATTGCTTGCTAGTAAATATTACATATTCTAAGTGCATTGTGAAATGGAAGTTATTGTAATTTCCAGTACATGATCTGTTATAAGAATTGAATGAGATAATCCACTTAAAGTTTTTAGCAAGGGATTTGGGATATAATAAATCCACAATGAATGTTAGATCTAATTGTTGTGAGAAATACAAGAAATAATTAGTTATGAAGAGCCTGTATATGTGTAATACATTGGGGGTAGAATAAGCATTTATTTTTATTTTTTTATTTTTTTATTTTTTGCAGAACTGGGAGCTGGACCCAGGGACTTGCACTTACATGCTTCGCAAGTGCTATACCACTGACCTGTCCCCCAGCCCATTCTGTTACTTTTTGAGACACTAAATGATGCAGACTACTTCTGGTCTCAAACTTGAGATCCTCCTGCCTCTGCCTCCCCAACCACTGGGATTATAGGCTGCACCACAGTACCGGGCTAGAATAAGCATTTTAAGTTTTATTTATATTGTATATGCTCCTTAAGATTGTGGGACACAGAAGTCTCCTCTTTATATGTGAAACTCAGATTTTTAAAAATTAAGAGTATAAATTAATTTTCAAGAAATATTTTAATCAACATATAAAATAATATGTATTTATGGGGAACTATGGTATTTTAAAATGCGTATACACTGTGTAATGTTCAAATGAGAATAAACATATTTCTCTTCAAACACGATTTTCTTGTGATAAAACACTTGGAATCCATTTTTCTATCTCTTTTATAGTATATTATACTGTACATTATTATCCATAGTCACCCTACTGTGCAATAGGACTCTACAACATGTTATTCTGCACAACTATAACTTAGTACCCACTAGCCAGTCTTCCCTCCCTCCCATTTACTTCAGCTTCTAATAACTGAAATCTCTTCTATCATACCGACTTTATAAGAATCTCCACATGGATGACATCATGTGGTATTTTCTTTCTCTGCCTGTTTTACTTCTCTTAATATAACAACCTTCACTTCTATCCATGTTGCAAATGGCAGGATTTAATTCTTTTTATGGCAGAATAGTATTATGGTGTGTGTGTGTGTGTGTGTCTGTCTGTCTGTCTGTATTTGTGTATGTGTGTATGTGTGTGTTTGTGTGTAACATTTTTTGTGTATTCAAATGGACCAATTCCTCACTATTGTGAATAGGGCTGCAATAAATACAGAAATGCAGCTGTCTCATCAACATACGGATTTCATTTCCTTTGCATAGATACCCAGGAATGAGATTTCTGGTTATTTAGTCCGCTTGTAGTATTAGGAGGTAACTCCATACTGTTTTCCACAATGGCTGTACTAATTCATCTTCCCTCTGTCAGGGCATTAACAGTGTGTTCCACTTTCTCCACACCCTTGCCACTCCTACACTTGTTATCACTTATCATTTTGATAACAGCCATTCTAACTGGATTGCAGTGATATCCCATTGTGGTTTTGACTTGCATTTTGCTGAATATTTGAAATAATTTTCTTATCCAGTAATGGAGATCATCAGTATTTGGAGGCAAAAGCAAACAAAACAACAAACAAACTGCAAGGGTAGTACTTGCTGTCCTAATAAGAAAACTATTGCTTTGAAGATGTTACATCTTTAAATATAACAAAAGAAAAAGTAACACTTACCTTTTCATTTTTATGAAAATACTTGCGGTCTCATTAGACATGTACAATTGTATTTCATTAAATAATTCAGGAACTTGGGAAGCAGAAGGAGGATCACAAGTTTGAGACCAGAGGCAATCTGCGTAATTTAGCGAGACCCTGTCAAAAAAAAAAAAAAAAATCAAGAACTAACAAGAGAATATCTGCATAACAAAACATCACCACTTGATTTTGAAATTCTCCTAAATCCATTAAAATAACACATTAACAGCCATCAATACCATCATCATCCTTATTTAACAAAGTTAAATGGATATTGTTTAAGGTCATGGTGAGCAGCAAGAAAAATTTATAGCCTGCTTTTGAGAACCACTTTTAATTGATTGTACAAAGAATCAACTTATTAATCAAAAGACTGATGAATTTAGGTGTACAATGCAGTAGTGAACTGAGGATAGATTTAAATTTCTAAATGTGAGAAAAGAAATTTTTACTCCTCTTTTTAAGTACTTTTCAAACATCTCATTATCCGTTTATCTTCAATATTTTTCCCAACATGTAATTTCTTTTATTTTTGTGATCATATTTGTATTTTTCTGTGCTGGGTCTTTAGCTCTAGCATTAATGCCTGGCATGCAATAAATATCTATTAATAACCAAAGCAATATTGAAGGGTAAGCAAGATTAATATGTTACTTCTATATTATTGATTACTCAGGTTTTTGAAAGCATGTAAAAATTATCAGGAAAAAACATTTATTGAACTTGTGCAAAGAAAAGTGCTTGTTACTATGAGGTATATAAACTACGAAGGAAATTCATGCTTTGTTCTCAGGAGTTTATAGTATAGTAGGTGAATTCACTAACAAAATATCATAGGTTATAAATACATTATGGGAAGCAAAAATAAGTATCAATAGTGTAAATACTAGTGAATGAAGTAATCCAGATTGGTTCTCGAAGACCAAGAAAATAACCGTATCACTGATCAGTGATGATAAAAAGAAAGAGAATTATTCAGACAGAAACTCCCTGGAAGCAAGATCAAAATGTCAGAGTTCCAAGTAGATATACAAGGGTGGGGGGGGACAAAATTAATTATGATTTTAAGAAAAGAAAAAATATGAGTAAGAAAATGAATGCACCTAGTTGAAATGCAGATGGAAAATGATGTGTTTGAGATACTGCTAGCCTAATTTTCTGGAATCCTATTTCAGTTAATCGCGTTAGTGACAATTTTGCTATTATAATAGATAATGAGTAGAAGAAAACAAGAATATGTAAGTGAAAGTCTAGGTAGTTAAGATTTATTTTACTTAAGAATGAACTCTCATATTAATATCACCCTGAATGGAATGTTGTTAAAAAGTTCATTACAATGTTGCCAATGATCTGTTAATTTGTTGGTAAAATGTGATAATTTGACCTACTTTTAATTATGACTGATAAGTCTTAAGTAAGTGTTAATTGCACTCCTTTACATCAATATTTGACTTTAGCATGAAATATAAATATGTATGTCTTATATGTCTATGTTTAAGTACTGATACATTACAAAGTGATAGGTTTGCTCCTAGTATGAGTCAGGCTGTGACTGGGGGTTGAGAGGAGCCAGAAGTAAAGTTACATTTATCATTTGAGGGAGAGACAGACATACTTAATAAAGCATGATCTTATATTTTAAGTGCTTCACCAGTCTGAAGAAATTATAAGGACTACTCAGAAAAGAGTGGCATTTTTGATGGGGAGAGGACTATATAGAAGTCATCCCAAGAAAATGGTTTTGTTTGGGATGTGTCATAAACATTGACCAAAATAAAAATAAATTGGAAAAAAGGGAAGAATACAGGGAGAGAGAAGGAAATAGTACATAAATTATCAGAGTAAATGAATAGATTACATTTGTTTAGTGAATGAAAACTATCAAGAAGGAGCTAAAGTATTATTTGGAAATTGACAAGCTGGAAGTGATGTGATTTATTCCACAAGGTATTTAAGGTTCCCTCTAGTCAGGTGAGACACTGTAAATGACATTCAGACACAGATCCCAGAGAGAAGATGCTGGTGGCTACTTCTGGTAGAGAAGTGGTCACAGAGACAGTGGGCAGAGGGCTCTCCAGGACTGCACTCAGTTAGCAAATGGAAAGCCAAAGGAGGATGGAGTGGTCTGTAGCCAACCTGTTACTGCTCCCTGCAGTGTTACCCCACAGCAGGGGTTGGTGTGTTCATTTGAAGGGAATGTGAGGCTAAGCAGAGGAACTCAGGTTTATATTATTGGTTTCCCTAGGATTAGAGTAAAGGAAAAGTGGTTACGTAGCTCAGGGTATGGTACTTTATACAGTGAGGAGAGGACAACAGGACCCAGGCAGAGACGGCATCAAAATATTCAGATCAGGGAGACAAGCCAGGGACAAGATAGCCAGATAGATATTGAGGCAGCATTAATATGAATGAGAGTCATGACAAGGAAAAGCATATTTCAACCAGACTTTGTACTGAGTTGTTTGTTGTACTAATGCAGTTAGGCAACTCAATAGGTAGAAGCGAATTATTATTGAGTTGCTGTTGTTGCTAGGTGCCCTTGAGTCATGTCTAACTCATAGCAACCCTCATAGGGTTTTCAATGGCTGATTGTTTTGGGATTGCCTCTGGAATGGATTACAACATCCTTCTCCCATTTTTGTGGTCCTGGGAATTGAACTAGAGACCTCAGAGACTGCAGAGTGGTGCTCTACCAATGGAGCTAAATCCCAGCTCGTATTATTGAGTAGAAGAGGATAAATAATAATATCAACATTTCGGTCTTTGGAATTGATAGAACAATGAAGGCCTGTTTGTGCCTACACAAAACATTCCACCATCTGGGTATATGTGTGGGGACTTTACTAGGAGAATGATTATGTACAATAAGCCCAGGCAATCTTAAGATTGATTTTGGGGTAATACTTGACTGGTTGCCACATAATGTAAAGTAGTAATGTCAATATGGTGCTACAATCTAACAAACCCATTTTTCTCAAAGAATAAGTGAAATCATATACAAGGAAAGAGATCTAACATGTTTATTAAATATTTTCTTAAATATGTAGTAATAATAAAGAAAAAATCAACCATTAACAGCAGTGAAATATTTCAACATGAATAAATAAATATACATATATCACTGACAGTACTTCATGGGGTCAAACTGATGCATATTTTGGTGCTTTGTGATTTAATTTTAGTTTCTCTTGCTGTATTGTTGGTTAGATTTTTTTAAATAAAAATGTGATTATACTATCTTCCTCCACACTCATATATATAATATAATGCATATATGCATATAAACTTGCTCCATCATAATGAGGTAGATAGGGATATACACACACATATAGCTGGGTCACTATGAGTCGGACTCGACTCGACGGCACCTAACAACAACAACAGCAACATAGTTGGGCAAGGGGCTGGAATTCAGCTCAATTGATAGAACATCTGCTCTGTGCGCTCTGGGTTCGATACTCAGCATTGTAAAAAGGAGAGAAGGACTGGTAGCCCACTCTTAAAACAATCTGCCATAGAAAACCCAAAGAATAGCAGAGAAGAACTGATATAGTGCCAGGCATGGCAGTATCAGGGAATGTTTTGTTCTGTAGTACATAGGGTTTCTATGAGTCTTGAACGGCTTGATGGCACCTAAGAACAACAATATAGTTGGGCAAATATTGAGGTTTGTTCGTGCAGAATTATTTTATACTCTTTTAAGAGTGCCATAATTAATATTCCATGACATCTTGTAAAAATGATTCAATTATTTTATGGAGCATTTTGTTCCCTCTTTTTGCTCTTGCAGTGAATAACATAATGAGCATCACTGTTTGTTATACATTAATGAATATTAATTTTTAGCACATATCCTGACAGTTTTTTTAAACTAATTCCCCCAAGTTTAGGTAGATACTAGTGATGTTAACAAAAATGTTTTTTCTCTTTCCAGTATTTATAATTTTAATTATTTCTTAAGTTTTAATGCAGTAGAAATGTTATTACAATTAATTTTGAATAATAGCAAATGTTTTGATAATTCTAACAGAAATGCTCAGGATTTAATAATTATATTTTTTGTAGATTTCAGATAGATGTTTAATAAACTAGTAAATATTCCTTCAACCCTAAATTCATGAACTTAAAAATGTCAAGATTATATATATATATATATATATATATATATATATGTATGTGTGTGTATATATATATGTATGTGTATATATATTTTAATTTGTGGTGTTGGAGATTTAACTCTGGACCTAAATGTAGAATCGTCCTAAATATAGAATATTAATAAGAGTATTTTTTCTGTGTGTAGTCAAATGTTACTAATCTTTTCTCCCTCTATAATCTAACAGAGTAAATGCGTTTACTAAAGATTCAAGTGCTGCCTCATCGCTTAATTCTTGGAATAAACTCTAATGCATATTTGTGCTTTATTAACTTAATATTCTATAATACAAAATCTACTGATACTTATATCTAATATTTATTTTCATAAGAGTGGTTGTGTGTTCAAGTGCATTGTTTAAACTTTATTTTATCTAAATGAATATGGAACTTTTGTATCATTTAATGTTCCAGTATAATAATAAGGATTTTAAAAATTCTCACCTCTAATAATGCTTGGGCTGGGATTTAGCTCAGTTGGTAGAGGGCTGCACTGCAATCTCTGAGGTCCTGAGTTCAATTTCCAGCACCGCAAAAATGAGAGAAGGACCTGGCAATCCACTCCCAAGGCAATCCCGAAACAGTCAGCCATTGAAAACCCTATGAGGGTCACTATGAGTCGAATACCGACTTGACGGCACCCAACAACAACAACAACAATAATGCTTGGCTTTTATACTGTCTCTGGTGTGTATTCAAATTTTCTATTTCTTTCTAAGTTAAATTTGTTTATCTATATATTTTGCAGGCTTAGCATCCTAGCATCCAATCACTCCCGATCTCAGAAGATAAGCAGGGTTGTCCTGTTTAGTCCTTGGATGGGAGACCACCTGGGAATAGCAGCTGCTGCAGGCTAGGGAGAAGGATGTGGCAATCCACTTCCAAAACAATTTGCCACTGAAAACCCAATGAGTAGCAGAGAAGCACTGATAATAGTGCCACAGTGTTGAAGAATGTTTTGCTTTGTTGTACATAGGGTCACTGTCTGTTGGACTCAACAGCACCTAATAACAACAGCAACAACAACATATATTCTTATATATCTATTAACATTATTTAATTCATTTAATTTACTGTAAGTTGTTAAGTTTATTTGCATAAAATTATGCATTTTTCCCAATTATTCTTTAAAAAAAAATTATGTCTTATGATGGGAAGATTCCAAAGTTATTCAAACTCACTGACTCATATAAATCTTCAGAGTTCTTATTAATTCCCTTGATGGCACATTTACGATTCATTTGTTACCTATTATTACTTTACATCAGGGGCAAATATTTTTTCAATAAAATAATCAGCGTTATATCCTACCACTGAATTCCAATTTTGCATTTTTGAAGATAAAATTATATATACTAAGGAAGGTTTGGATTTGAATTTTTGGAACATTCCCCTAGTCCCTTCAGGGATACTCACATTTTTCTTTCAAACTATAACTGTGAAAGTTGTGCATTTTGAGAAACAGAGGGGAAAGCAACCTGGATGAACAGTCATAAAATGTGTGTCAAGTCTACTATGACTCCTCTTTCCCTGAGCTATGACAGACATTATTAATCATGGAAGTCACTAGACATTTAGGTATTTCTAGCGTAAATTATAAGTGATGATTACCAGCAGGAGCAACTGAATCTTTTATTTTTGTATAGGAAACAAAGAAATTTACTTTTATGATTCCACCATGATCTTGACCATGACTTTCATCTTGGGTAACTCACACAATTTCATTGTCTATAAAGGGGATGATTAAGAATTCCCATTGGAATTGGGAGATGGTCTCACTTGGCAATTGTAGGAGGCCAAAGTGAAGCATTAAAAGAATTCAATATCTAAATATAATCTCCATGTCCACAACATGCACAAAATCTAACTAAAAAACGCATTTCACACAATTCTTCAGGTTTCAGTGAGCTATTTCTAATTAATTGAAGAGAAAATAAAAATACTTCAAAAGATACATAAAGGAGAAAGAGTTTAAGATGACCAGAGGACTCATTTAAAATCAAATTCCAGGTTAAAAATGAGTGGTAAGACAAAACAAACAATAAGGTTAAAGCACAAAGGTAAGGCTAGGAAGTAAAACATGACATTATTCTGCCCTAAAATACTACAATGTTATGTCAAGTACGCTCTGCTTCATTACTCTGACGTTTTAATGTAAATTGTTGTTGTTGTTAGGTGCCATCGAATCAGTGTCCGACTCATAGCGACCCTATGTACAACAGTTGAAAGGCTATTGTCATGCTTCTCTGCTATTCATAGGGTTTTCAATGGCTGGTTGTTTTGGGGAGTGAGTTGCCAAACCCTTCTCCCAAGCCTACAGCACCTGGTGTTCCCAGGCGGTCTCCCATCCAAGCACTAATCATGCTTGACTCTGAGGGACGGGACACAGTGGTATGGCTGCAGGCTTAATCTGAATAGCTTCCTTTTAATCCCTACAAAGCCCTTCCTAGATCATATGTTCTCCATAATAATAGGAAATCTATGATAATTATCATTTTACCTGGCATTTCAATATAATATTTCTTATGATTTTCTTAGTAGAATTTTTCTGAAATAAGTGTTTAAATTCCATCTTAAAATATTTAAAAACTGGAACCAGAATAACTACTTTGTAATATCTGAGTTAATATAACATGTAGGCACTATGTACCTTAACATTAGCTATTAAAAAGTAATAAAGTTTCAAAAGGAAAAAAAAGACTCACTTAAAATAACTGAGATTTAAAATTATATTTTACATCCTGTTAATTTATCATATGGAGTAAAAATAAACCATAGGTAGGAAATGGAAACTCTACCAAATACCTCTGTGTTGCAGTAAACTTAATTATACAGCACACCATAAAATGACAGTAATATTGGAGGGGAAAAGTAGCAATTTCAGATGTGCAATAACTGCCTTGTACAGGATAGAAATTACATCAAGTGCATATACCTATTCAGTCTAATACTGTTTTCCAGCAAGAGTCAGTGGGATTCACAGTCAAGGGGTGGGAAAGATTGAACTAAGCTGAAATTGCTAAGTACAGAAAAGGCTTATCTATAAAACATAAACACATATTAAGTGTGTTCATTTGCTAATACAAAATAACTACCTAATATAAAACTTCACATGTAGTCTTTAAATGTATACATACACACATGCACATAATAGCTTTAATCAAAATCATTATTAGCAAATGGATTCTTGACTTGTTAGGTGCCTTCAAATCATATCTGACTCATAGCATCCCATCTAGGGTTTTCAATGGCTGGATTGTTTTCGGGATTGTTTTGGGAGTGGGTTGCCACGTCCTTCTCCCATTTTTGCGGTGCTGGGAATCTAACTCGGGACCTCAGACACTGCAGAGCAGCACTCTACCAAGTGAGCTAAATCCCAGCCACTCTTGACTTGAATATGGACCCAAAAATGCTTTTTACTGTGCTTGATCAATGCATATATCATACAGAATGGATTTATAAAGAAAATACTTTATTATGAATTTCATAGAATGAAATTAGGTGTGGTGGTGCATACCTGTCATCATAAGTTCGAGGCAAGAGGCAGCCTGAGTAACTTTGTGAGACCTTGACTCAAATTTTCAAAAAACTCGTCTGGAGGGTGGAGTCCCGGGGTAGAGCACTTGCAAAGTAGATGCGAAACCCTCAATTCAAGCCCCAAGTACTGCAGGAAAAAAAAAAAAAATAGAGTAAATCTTGGAACTTTAAAATCTTTGAAATTTTGAAAGAAGGTTTTATATATTTCCAAGCCTGGAATCTTTCATTTAAAAAAGTGAAAAATTACCATTGACTTTTTAGATTGGAAAAACTGCCAGGCACGGTGGTGTATGCTTATAATCCCAGTGACTGACTTGGAAGGTGGACACAGGAGGATTGTAGGTTTGAAGCCAGAGGCAGCCTGCATAACTTGCAAAAACAAACAAACAAACAAGAAAGAGTACTATTAACTTTCTGCCTTCTATTATTTTCATTGTTGTTGTTGTTGTTAGGTGCCGTCGAGTCAGTATCCGACTCATAGCGACCCTCTGGATAACAGGGGAAACACTATTGTCAGTGCTTCTCTGCTGTTCATAGGGTTTTCAATTGCAGACTGATTTTTGGGAGAGGGTTGCCAGGTCCTTCTCCCAAGCCTACAGCTTCTGGTGTTCCCAGGTGGTCTCCCATCCAGGTACTAACCAGGCCTGACCCTGCTTAGCTTCCGAGATCTGACGGGATCGGATGCCGCAAGGCTACCACTGCAGGCGTTATTTTCATTAGGTTAAGGAAAATTAACATCTGTCTTAGAATACTGGTAAAGAGTTTCTTGCTTCTTGGATTATTAGTATAGCAATCATAGCCTCACATGTAAGTAATATATATGTCTGTCTACAGGTCTCTAAAAAAGGGTTTTATCACATTGGTTTGAATGATGACTTTGACATTTATTATTTGGGTGGCATCGGAGAAATTCTCTAAAGTTAAATCAATTTCCTTATCTATAAAAATTGGTATGTTAATGTCCACAATTGTCATAACTGTTACCCAGGAGAGAAACAATACATATAAAGTTCTAATCTCATTGCTAAGAATATAGTAGTCAGATAACATACTGATAGCTATTATTTCTTTTATCATCATGTGCATGTCGTGTGTACATTAGACTAGAATACTAATTTCACTTTTATGTTTACTGTTGACCTTGGGTGCCTGCAGCGGTAGCCCTGTGGCATCCGATCCCATCAGATCTTGGAAGCTAAGCAGGGTCGGGCATGGTCAGTACCTGGATGGGAAACCACCTGGGAACACCAGAAGCTGTAGGCTTGGGAGAAGGACCTGGCAACCCCCTCCCAAAAATCAATCTGCCATTGAAAACCCTGTGAACAGCAGAGAAGCACTGACAATAGTGTTTCCCCTGTTGTACAGAGGGCCGCTATGAGTCGGATATCGACTCGATGGCACCCAACAACAACAACATTGACCTTGGGTAAGTAAACTTCTTTGGAGCATTGATATTACTGTTTATTTTCATCAGGTTTTTGAAGTCTCCAGATTCTATTAAACATATATATGCTTTGATACTGCCGTGTCACATACTCATCATTTGTATAAGAAATAAATTCAGTTAGAGTGGTTGTTCACACCTGCAGTACCAGCTAGTTGGAAAGCTGAGGGAGGAGGATGGTTTGACTCCAGAAGTTTGAGACCAGCCTGGACAATATACGAAATCCCATCTAAAAACCAAAACAAATGAAATAAATAATCCCACGGATTTGGAAGGTGGGGAAGCAGATGGATTGCAAGTTCCAAGCCAGAGATAGCCAGTATAATTTAGCAAGGCCTGCCTCAAAATAAAAAATTTAAAACATGACCTAGAGATGCAGTTCAGTGTTAGTGCGCTTGCAAAATATGTGTGAGGCCCTGGTTTCAGCCCCAAGGACCACAAAAAAGAAAAGAGAGAAAGAGAGAGAGAGAGAGAAAGAGAGAGAGAGACAGAGAGAGACAGAGAGAGACAGAGAGAGACAGAGGAAGAGAAAGTGGTTGTTGTTGTTGTTGTTAGGTGCCGTTGAGTCGAGTCCGACTCATAGCGACCCTATGTACAGCAGATCGAAACACTTGCCGATTCTGTGCCAGACAAACAATCTTATTTATGTTTAAGTCCATTGTTGCAGACACTGTGTCAATCCATCTGGTGGAGGGTTTTCCTCTTTTGCGTTCTAATTTTTAATTTTGTCCTAATGGAGTAAGAAGTTAACAGCTTTGATAGGACAATGGACACTCCTGAAATAGAACATGGTGGATGGATACAGTCTGATTGATTCTAGTGTTATTGGCAGTGGGTTTCTATTCGCTGGAGCTAAAATTACCTGCCTACTTGTTTATTAATACCTGAAATTCTTTTGTCAGTAGTCACAGTTTTTTGATATATAACTTGTTGTTGTTGTTAGGTGCCGTCGAGTTGGTCTCTTACTCATATCAACCCTACATACAACAGGTGAAACACTATGTCAGTGTTTCTCTGCTGTTCATCGGGTTTTCAATAGCTGATTGTTCTTTGGGATTGGGTTGCTGATCTTTCTCCAAAGCCTATAGCACCTGGTGTTCCCAGGCGGTCTCCCAACCAGTTACTAACTAGGCTAGATCCTGCTTAGCTTCTGAGATCTGATGGGAGCAAATGCCAGAGTGGTAAGGCTGCAGGCCCTGCAGGGGTAAAATAAAGTTTTGTGCTTTTGATTCAAAATATTTCAAAATTGTCTGTAAAGAAAGTTCATTAATTCATCCCTCTGCATAAGTGTACATCATGGCTTATACCTAAAAACAGTCTGTTTATAACATCAGCATCCCCTTTCATTTCCTTTTATATTTCCTTTCCTTTACATTTTTACCTTGAAGTAGATTGTTCATTTTCTCTTTCAGGAAATATTTATATCTTTCTTTGTCTAGAATTTATAAATACTGGGGCTAAAAATTACATCCTTAACTTTCTTGATTTTTCTCTGACAGGTACTTGGTATAATGACAGAATTATCGTAAGCAAATGATATGTTAGTCAATTTGTGAAATAGGATTAATTTCTTTTCATGAATGTAAATATGTGTTCTTTAAAGAAATACTCCTAGCTATATACTCATTTGCTGCACATGGCCAATATGGTGAAGTTAACAGAGGAAGAATAAACTATTCTTTGAAGATTGGGAAGTATGACCAGCTATCTCTAGAATGACTGAGAAAATTAATAATTGTCTACTTTGAACTTGACAATGTATTATGTTCTTGATCTATGTACATTAGCTGTAAGCTTAAAGCAACTTTGGAAAGATAGGTTGTGTGGTTCATGTTATAGAGAAAAAAATGAGAATCAAAAATTCAAAGATTAAGTCCACACTCAACAATAAACAATCGGTAAAGCCAGTATCAAAGTTATAAATGTGACCTTCTGACAACCTCAGAGACGATGGAATCAACTTTTACTACCCTACTTCCAATTTTTCCATCATCACATACAGTTCCCATTACATGAACCTGTAAGAGCTACTACTAAAATTGAGATAATATTGTAAACATATGATATCAATGTTTTAGACATCAATTTATTTCTCATTTTATAAAATAGAAATCATAGTTTTCATACTTGTAGGATATAAATAGTCAGCAGGAAGAGGTCAAAGATATCTCAATGTGTTGTCATTTGAGACCTAAGTGGTGCTTTTTAGGATGAAGTAAAGCATCTATTACCAGCTGTGTGAGCTCAGAGAAAAAATATGTTACGAGAGTTCATTATTTTTCTCTATTTCCAGCCACTGTCCCTATTCAGGTACAGCAGCACAGATGGTGTTGTGGTAAAGACACATAACACTGTCAGGAGCTGTAACATATGGCACAAAGCTGGCATTCCAGGTTCCTATAAGTTTCAAGGTTAAGATAGAAACTTGTCACTTTTCTGACATTCAATTAACTTCTTTCTTTTGTCTTTATGTAAAAATATGAAAGGATCTTTTAATGAGATATTTTTCCTTAGTTAATCATTTCCATGATTGCATATTTTCTTTATTTCCTTAACTTTGATCATATATTTTGAAATATTTTAATATATCCTATGTCATACTAAGCATATTCTTAAAAGTTACTTAAGAATTGAATTATATCTAAGTGCATTTGAGAAGCTTGGTAAGAGGATTAATGGACAATGCTTTTACAATGTCAAAGCCATTACACCTTTCTTGTCATATAGAGAATGTAATTTTCATGTATATATATATATATACATATATATGTATATATATACATATATATGTATGTGTATGTGTGTGTGTGTGTGTGTGTGTGTGTATTACACATATGGTTTACCCCAAGTAAGAATTTGATTATATTTATTAACTTACATGATTGTTGTAAGATAAATATGTATATAAACATATATGAATATTTTTTTCTGGAAATGAGGATTCTAATATCAAAAACAACATGATGAAAAGTGTACTACTATGAATGAAAAGAAAATATCAGGCAATAAAGAAAATATTTGGTCTTCCATAAACCACACATAGAAATAAGCCTAAAATCACAGACTCCTTCCCAGAGTCTTCTTTTGAAATTCAATAGCTGATTCATAGTCTCTCTGTCTCAGTCTTCATTCAGATCCCCACTTTGCACAGGGAACAGGACAATGAACTGCAGCCCAGTGAAAAATCTAATTAAAGAAATTTAGAATATATATCTGAACAGAGGAGGTATTCAACTCAGAATACTATGTAGAGAATATTGATTGGTTTGCTTTGCAGTAAAAGGCTGAATGATTTGTCTCCTTTGGCTGTATAAAACAGAAGTAAACACAAAAACTGAATCTCTTTTTAAAAACGAGCATCACTGGAGTAGAGGCATAAAATTAAGTTGATTGTCTTTGGGAAAGTATGTTTAGATTGTAAAAAGTATTGAATTAAAAAGGCTAATGTTTATAAAGAGCTGAGTGTTATGTGAAGTTTCTGAGAATATAAAATACCTTTTAAAAATATCTGTGGATCATGATTGAGTAGTGGGCACACAGACTACTTCTCAAATTCAGTATCTCAAAGGAAATCTACAAAATCTGCTATCTTTCTGTAGAGAAAATGGGAAATTTAAATGAGAAGATAGTGAATGTAACATATGTATAATGACAAAACAGGCTCCAGAGATAACCTGAATGTCAGAATTGATGGGAACAAATCTAATAACTTGAAATTGAAAAATTTCCATCTGTGCCTAAAACAATCTTTATGGAAGTACAAGTAAAGAAAGAGTTCTTTTTATAGAATATAAACCTAAAATCAGTAGTGTCAATTGTGTTATATGACTGCCAAGAAATTAATTTTAGTTCATGTTAATAGAGCTATTGTATTCAGAAACACAATACCTTAATAGGCATTGCATACTTTAGAAATAATTATTGATTCATTGTTGTCTTTTACCACCCCTTTAACTTTCACTGTGGGATCCAATTATACCAAACTTCAGCTTCTCAAAGCCAGTGTTTTCTTCTCTTCCCTTGGGTTTATCCTTCTAGTTTCACCTTGGTGATCCCATACTCAAGTCAGTTGCCTGTTTTATGTATTCCCATTGCACTCCTAATTTGCTAATCCTAACTCTGATCACATTGTTTTGCAATTATTGGATGCATTCTTTGATTTCCACCAATAGACTTTAAGCTCTACGAAGGCATGGAAATGTCCATTTGTGGTCTTAGTTTAATCTTCCAGGCATAACAGAGTGGCAAGCACACAAATAACTGCTAAATAAAAATTGAAATAACAAAATAGTGTGTTCAGTCTACTGTGTCTGTGTAGATGACTTCAATAGAAGTTTCTCCATTCTGGAATACTGCATGTAGTATTAAGGGCTTGATTAAAAATGTACCTGGAGATGAAGCTGTGAATAGGGACAGGGGAAAATATTCCCTATAGTGACAGGAGAGAGTTATCTTCAATAAAAGATGCACCAGAGAGAACACAATATTTTTTTTTCTTTTAGATGACTAGAAGGCAGTGCTATGGAAGAACAGATGGATACTCTCTATATTGCAACAGAGGACATAACTAATCTTAATGGATAGGTGTAATAGAGTGATAGGTTCTACTTCAAAATAAGGAACATTGACTAATTACCTTGTCAAAAAGGGAATGGTATATCATGGCACAGAAATTTGTTTTCATTGGGTTTACAACTTTTAAAGAGATGAAAATGTGGATTTCATGAGTTAGAAAAACTAGATTGTTTCTAAGATATTTCTAAGATTATGTGGAGGTAACTAGGCTAACAGCAAAAGCAGACGAAATTAGAATGGTAGATTGTTTTGTGACTACAATTGTATTTTGAAACAACATTTGCCGAACCCTTACTAGGTGGTTGTTATTAGATGCCCTCAAGTCAGTATCTGACTCATTGCAACCCTCATAGGGTTTTCAATGGTTGATTGTTTCGGGATTGCCTTGAGAGTGGATTGTCAGTTCCTTCTCCCAGTTTTGTGGTGCTGGGAATTGAACTCGGGACCTCAGAGACTGCAGCACAGCGCTCTACCAACTGAGCTAAATCCCAGCCCCCCTTACTGGCTGGAGACCCTTAAAGTCCATAAACCCTTACTGGGTAGAGACACGATGCCAAAATTTTACGATGACTATGTCAGTATTTCCCAGTATGAGGAATTCATATCTGCTAATCCTGGGAATATTTGAGTTGCCTATTATTATGTACTATCGACATCTGTATATAGTTTTGTGTTTTATTTGATGATACTTAAAAAATCAAGTGCATTATGTATTTAATGCATCTTTAAATAATGCTAGTGGTCAAAATATTTCTAGGACTTTTATAGGTATGAAATCACTTAATACACATGGTAGGTAGTATTTTTTATCCCTAATTTACAAACTCAGGCAGAGAGGTCAAAAATTTCCATTTGTTAACACAGATTGTAGCTGGCAGTGCCAATACTCCATCCTAGGTTCTTTGAAGAGTCAGGATTATCTGAAGGAGGAACCTACCCACAACTAAATAGCCTTGTAGAGCCCTAGAACATTCTTTCTAACACTACATGGTATTCTCTCATATGAACATCCTGAGATAAGTGTTCTCAAGCCGTAATTTTCAACTTGTACATTTTTGTTTGGGAGTATCTTTTGTAAGTAGCATATCATTCTACTTTTATAAATTTATATAGTCTGTTTATGCCTTTTATAAAGGATTTTAATCCGTTTATATGCTTTTTCCTTATTATTACATTCAAGTATATTTATGCAACTTTTTTTAATATTTTCAAATTATATATATTATTTTCTTGGCCTTTTTCCCCTTATTATTTGTTTTGTATTGAATTGAGATTTTCTACATTCTCACATAAACATACTATTTAGAAAGTATGGATTTAGAAAATATGGATGAAGTATTTTTGTATAGACTTTAAATTTTAACATTCACACCTATCAATATATTTTGACCTAATAAATTTTATCATCAGATAATATTTCTATCCCTTCTTGACCATAAGAATTTCACTTTGCTATTTGTCATTTAACCTTTGCTAACAATTTATTGTGTACTCTTTCCTTAAGCACCCCATGCAGAGGTATGCACACACATGTGCAAAATCATATGTAAACAATATTATTGAGTGTGCCTACATATTTTAAAAATCTGTGTTCACTATTATCTTTTTACTCAATGCCTTTCTTCTATTAGTGTTTTTACCCTAATTAAAATCCATGTTTTAATAATTCTTTTACTGAGAATTCTTTTGATGAACTCTCAATCTTTGTCTGAGTGGTTTTAACTAGAGGTAATATTTAGGCTGACTATTTTTTCTCAAGACTTTGAAGGCATTTCTTGCATGTATTTCTATTAATAAGGACATTTTTCTTTTCCAACCTTTATTTTTTATTAGTTAATGTAATTTGTTTCTGGATTTTAAGACTTGAATTTGGTCAATGATGTCTGTAGCTTCTCTTTCATATATTTAGGTAAGTATATATTTATTTTACCTGATGAGTACTTGGGGTATCTTCTAAGTCAGAATGTACATGTCTTTTTTGATTCTAAAAAATGATTATCATTTAATCTTTGCAATGTGACCTTCAGCCCAATATCCTGAAATACTTCCTTGATATCTTCTAGAGCTTCCTGTTTTATTCCCTTCGTCCACCCTCCTTCCTTTCCTTCCTTCTTTCCTTCCTTCCTTCCTTCCTTCTTTCCTTCCTTCCTTCGTGCCTGCCTGCCTTCCTTCCTTCCCTTTCCTTTCCTTTGTAATTATATACTTTTATGTCATGTTATATAAATTTCTTAAAACCATTTTCAGATTTAATAAATCTCTCTCCAATGATATCAGGTGTGTTTTGAGTTTAGTGTGTCTACTGAAGTCTTTTTTTTTTCTATTTGAAAAAAATTACTACTTTACAAAGGATTCTTATGTGTTCTTTTCCTATCAACTTTTATCTCTATATGTTTCTTTTTAAAAACACGAATATGAATTTCATTTTCCCATTTGAGCACTATAAACTTATTACTAATGTATTTTATAGTTTTATCTATAGATGAACTCAGGTATTGATTAGTGATTTTGAGAATATTTTCATTAGTATTATATATCTTCCTCTCTTTTTGAACTTGGGTTATGAAGATTATTTTAAGAGGAAGAGTGTTGCTTCTACAAATATTTGTTGTTGTTGTTAGGTGCTGTTGAGTAGGAGTCCCACTCATAGTGACTCTATGTACAACAGATGAAACAGTATTGTTAATGTTTCTCTGCTCTTCAATGGCTGACTGATTTTTGGGAGTGGGTTGCCTTGTTTTCCCAAGGCTACAGCAACTGGTGTTCCCAGGCAGTTTCCCATCCAAGTACTAACCAGGCCTGACCCTGCTTAGATTCTGAAATCTGATGGGATAGAATGCTACAGTAGCATGGCTACAGGCCTATAATTGTTTACCTTTTTTACATTAACCAGTATTGTGGTTATCTCCATCTTGCCGTCTAGTGCTTACTCAAGGCTCCCACATATGAATATCTAGTTTTCCCAGTTGTCTTTCCTCCAATATGGCATTGGTACCTTGGTCAAAAATCAGATGGCTGAAGCTGTGTAGATTTATTTCTAGGTCTTTTATTCTATTGCATTTGTATAATTATCAGTTCTTGTGCCAGGGCCATATTATTTTTTTTAATATGGCTCTATAATATAATTTTAAATCAACTATTATGACTTTCCCAGCATTGCTCTTTTTGCTCTGGATTGCCTTGACTTTTTATGATCTTTGTGTGTCCATAAGCTTTAGGATAGTTTTTTCTAGTCCTGTGAAAAATGTCATTAGAATTTTGATGGAGGTTGCATCATTAAGCTATGAAGAATCTTGTGAAAGGCTTTTTTTGCATCTATTCAGATGCCTTTGTTTCTATTTATGTGCTGTATTACATTTGTTAATTTGCATATTTTGAACCATCCTTGCATGCCTGGATTGAAATCAGGTCAATTAGGGTATAGGATTTGTTCTGAAATTCTGTCATCGAATTTTATTTGCAAGTATTTTATTGAGAATTGTTAAATCTATATTCATCACCAAAATTGTTTTATAGTTTTATTGTTTTGTTGTGTCATTACCTAGTTTTATTATTAGGCTAATGCTGGCTTTGTAGAATGAGATTAGTAGTGTTCTTTCTCTTTTATGCATTAGTTTGACGATCAACGGTATTTGTTCTTCCTTAAACATCAGGTAGAATTTAGCAGTGAATCCATCTGGTGCTGAGCTTTTGATGTTGTCGTTGTTGGCTTTTGTTGTTGTTGTTGTTGGCAATCCTTAATACTGCTTCCATCTCATTGCTTGTTATTCATCTGTTTAAGTTGTTTATGTCCTCTTGATTTAATTTTGGTAGATTGTACATGTCTAGAAATCTATTCATTTCTTTTAGATTTTCCAATTCACTGGAAAATAGATTTCAACATATTCCCTAATAATACCATGAATGCCATTGCCATCTATTCTAATGTTGTCTTTTTATCTTTAATTTTATCAATTTGGATCTTTTGTCTATTTCTTTTGGTTAGTTTGGCTAAGAGTCTGTCTTTTTTTTTTTTTTTTTTTTAGAGAACTAACTCTTTGTTTCATCAATTCTTTGTATTATTTTTTTAGTCTCCATTTCATTTATTTCTTCCATGATCTTTACTGTTTCCTTCCATCTACTAATTTTGTGGTTGGCTTATTCATATATTTCTAAGATATTGTGGTGAATAAATAAGTTATTAATTTCAATTCTCTCTGACTTTTTAATGTAGGCATTCCTAGCTTTAAACTTCCCCCTTTGCACTGTCTTTGCATCATTCCAAAGACTTGAGTGAGTGGTGTTTTTCATTTTTATTTGATTCCAAGAATATTTTAATTTCCTATTAGATATCTTCAATAACCCACTGATTATTCAAAAGTCTATGTTCACTCTTCTAGTATTTTTATAGTTTCTATAGTTTCTCTTGCTAATGATTTCTAGTTTTTTTCCATTATGATCTGATAAGATATAAGAAATTATTTTGATTCTTTTGTTTTTGTAAAGACTTCCTTTATGGTTTCAAGGTGATCTCTTTTGGAGAAAGCTCCTTGGGCTTCTGAAAAGAACATATCCATTCTGTTGGATGGAATTTTCTGTAGATACAAATTAAGTCCTCTTGATCTATGGTATAGTTCTGCAGTTTCATTGTTGATTTTTTTATCTGGATGATCTATTTATGAGAGGTATTTGAGTCACTCATTATCATTCTATATGGATTCTGTCTATCTCTTTGTGTCTAGTAGTGTTTATGTTATTAAATACCCTTCCTCTTCTCATTCATGGACTTGCAAGGAGGAAGCTTCTAATCTAAAAGTTTTTAACTATTAAAGGAGAAATTGCTCATAAATTTTTAAAACAAACCATTTTCATACTAATTGTAATAATTATTTTCTCAGTGTATTTAAGTTTTATTTTTAAATAGAGGATTATTTGTAAACCCCTAGAAATAATATCCTTTGCTATTTTTAAACTTGTAATGCAAAACTTAAGACATTAACCTAATTTTAGGGTGTTAACCAAATTATAAAACCAGAGAAAGACCACTGGACCATAGACTAAAGTAAAAATTCTTTATATAGCTATACATAGTCATCATTTTATCTTTCTAATCTTTTCCCTCATTATTTACATGTGCCCCAGATATGGCCTAATTGTTCACTGTAATTTCACTGGTCTTGTGAGTTTTTCTCTTCTGCTTGGAATAATCTTCTACCTCCTTTTTACTAGACAGATGTTATATGTCATTTTGTGTCAGTTATCTAACAACCACCCTCACATTGTGCAGTCTCATTAATAAGCACAGGTATCACTTATTGAATACATAGATGTGTGAGCACATTTTGTCCTTCCCTCGCTTCTTTAATCCTAGAAATGCTGATGATGAGGGAGCCGAGTTGTAGAAAGGTTGCAAACTTACATAAAGTCAATGAGGAAAAAGCTTTGTGAATTAAATGAGTAACCAAAGGGATGCTTGACTGCTTTTGCTTTTATTCCATCTCATCTGCTTTTCTGACTTTGTATTTCTTTGGATGGAGGCGCAATTTGTAAAAAGTATTTCAAACTCTATGAAGTGTTATTTCCTGTTGCTGTTGTTATCATGTGTTTTGTTTTTAATAGGAGAAGTTGTTACACCTAATTGTGATTACTTGTTCAATACCTCTTTCCCCTGACAAGCTACATGCTTCACTGACTCAGGAATCATGAGTATCATAATCACCTTGGGCAGCGTTGTACACTAACATGGATTGAATCAACAAATGTCCTTGCCCATTTTTGAAGGAGTTTTTCATCAATCCTGGTGGTTGTAGATCATTACACACAGTATTTACTAATAAAATTCACTTCACTTACTTTCGACATCTTTATGCCACTTTTATGATTTTGTCATTTCTGAATATTCTGCTATTTTTCTTCATACTTCTTTTTCTATTGACTATTTCTATTTCATTGATTTACATAGGAGCCTCCTTTTCACCATTGCAGATGTAATATTTGTAGCATTGAACATAAATACAATAGTATAACCCTCCCCAAAAGGAGAATTATTATAAGGTAGCTAAACATTATCATTGGCCTGCAGCCATAGCCCTTGTGGCATCCGATCCCATCAGATCTCAGAAGCTAAGCAGGGTCGGGCCTGGTTAGTACTTGGATGGGAGATCCTCTGGGAACACCAGGTGCTGTAGGTTTGGGAGAAGGACCCAGCAACCAACTCCCAATAATCAGTCTACCATTGAAAACCCTATGAACAGCAAAGAAGCATTGACAACAGTGTTTTGCCTGTTTTATTCAGGGTTGCTATGATTGGGATACTGACTCGATAGATAGCACCTAACAACAACAACAACAAACATTATCATAAGCCATGTCTTAGGTTCCTTTTCTCATTGTTAAACATGAAGACTCCTAACAATTAGATGGATGTTAAAGACAGACTATCGCCAAGTTATTACTTTGGTCTAGATTTAATCAGTATTCAAAAAGTATTGAAAATAAACTCAACTTTATCTCTACTTGATTCTATTTAGCTTAATGGCATGCCTTTGTGTCCCCTAAAAATATCTTGGACCCTATACCAGAAGTCTTATAAAATGTTTAGCCTATGCATCTAAAATCTCATGCCTTAAAAATCAATTTTTATAATAAATGTGTAAATTCTGGGGAAAAACGGATGTAAATAAGACTGTCTTGCTCTTAAGGAATAAGATCAAATGAGACCCTGGTCCTTAGAGTTGTAATTCATTGACACTGCTAAACCTTTTCAGGTTCCTTCCCACCACCATGCCTGTTAGTATTTGTAAAATATCTGCCACAAAAAGCACTAGAAATTTCCTAAACCAAATAAAAAAAAAAATAGTAGGAACGAAGACTACCTTGAGTTTGATTTGCTAAGAAGGCAGAAACTAATTGATCAATGGCCACCTTCAGTACAGTCGGTGTTAAGCTTGTCTCAAGATGTCACACTTAAAGAGCAATTATATATAACAATTTATGGAAACTGAAAGGAGAGAAAGGAAATTGGACTTTCAGTAACTCACCATGGTTCAAGAAGTGGACATTTGTGATACTTAACAGAAAAAAGTGATTAGATGTTTATTGCTTGATCAAATGGATGCTGCTGAGAAACTTTAGTTTCAATCATATTTAATATTCATAAGAATACTGTCGTTAAAATATACTGTTTCCATCCCCATCATGAGTCTTGTCATAATATAGACAACAAATAAAAGTGCTATATACTTCATAGTAATAAAATCCTTATACCTTCCACACTTTATTAAATGCCCTGCTTTCTAAAACAAAGGATAGGCACTATTAGGATCCCCTAAATACTCTAATTTATGTGAATACAATGCCAAGATATAGGAAAAATTAAGCAGAAATATTTGTGAATTTATAACAACTATTCTCAGATATGAGTAAAAAGATGAATATGTAACCTGTTTGGTATCACCGTACTTCCTTCAAAAAATGCTGCCAGATGACTCTAGAGTGTGCAGTTGAAGGTGGTTTTTGCAAAAGAAACTGAGTAATGACATTTGCTATTATTGGCAGTGTAGAAGTGAAAACAATCAGAATTCTACAATTTGATACAGCACACCTTATTTATCAACTCTCTCCAGGAGCTGTGCTTCTCACTTACCACCCAGGCACCATCTGTGTCAGTACTTTCCTATCCAAAACCTAAAATAGTAGTAACCTCATTTCAGGACAAGCAGCTGTCAGTGACATTTGCTTAACAACAAAGGGACAAGGCTATCAAATCTCAAGAAAGATAAAGTATAGGGGGCAGGTACATTGTTATTTACTGAGAGAATTTGTTAAATCATTTGCTGACTAGTATTTGCTCTGGAAACCTTTGATAAACTATCTATTAACAAATTTTAAAAGAAGGAAACAAGTATTTGGAAAGGTTATTCCTTACATTTTGTTGTTGTTTTGTTTTTTGGACAGGGTCTTGCTCTGTAGACCAGGTTCACCTCAACTCACTAGGTAGTCCGGGCTGGCCTTGAACTCAGGCTCCTCCTGTCTCAGCTCTCTCTCCCAGTGCTGAGATTACAAGCATGTGCCACCATACCCATACCATTTTGAAATATACTCTTGTAATAAGCAGCTACTTGGGTGATGAGTTGGTTCATAAGACTCATGGTTTATTTCTTGTTCTTTCTTTTGTATTAATAAATATATATGTTGTGATAAAATTTACCAATAACCATTTTAAGTATAAAATTCAATGGCATAAGGCACCATCATATTTTGTGCAACCATTATTATCAACATCTTACAAAACTAAAAATTTTACCTATTAATAATAACTCCCTATCCCTTTATCTCTCCAAGCACTGGTAATCACCATTCTATTTTCTTTCACTAATAATTTGACCACTCTAGGTAATCTCATATAAATGTAATCATCCAATGGTTATTCTTTTGTGACTGCATTATTTCACTTAGCATAATGTCATCAAGCTTCATCCACATTGTAGCATTGGTCAGACTTTCCTTACTTTTTAAGATGTGGTAATATTTTACTTAGGGCTGGGATTTAGCTCAGTTGGTAGAGCACTGCCCTGCAGTCTCTGAGGTCCTGAGTTCAATTCCCAGCACCACAAAAACAGGAGAAGGACGTGGCAACCCACTCCTGAGGCAATCCCGAAGCAATCAGCCATTGAAAACCCTATAAGGGCCGCTATGAGGCAGGCACAACTGACTCGACGGTACCTAACAACAACAACAACAACAACAACAACAACAACAACATTTTACCTTGTATATACTGGTGGTGCCAAGAATGTATATGCAACTTATAATACGTTTTTTATATATTACTTTTCAAAGTTAAATTAAATTATGGTAGCAATGTGTTGTATAACGTCTGGATTATATTTCTACCATCACATCAGAACAAGCATGTAACACATTCTTAAAAGAATAAATTGGAAACTTTTCATCCCAAGATGTGTAGATATTGTCTTGGTGCCCTCTGTACATATATGCAACAAATTTTAATTTATTATGGACACTTGGTTGCACCTACTTTTTCTTAGGTGAATTATGGTCCTATAAGCGTGGATATACAAATAGCTGTTCAAGTCTCTCTCATATATATATATATATATATATATATATATATATATATATATATTACACACACATACATATATGTGTATATATATGTATATATACATACATATATGAAATTGAATTTCTGAATCATATGATAATTCTATGTTTACCTTTTTGAGAAATCACTGTACTACGTGGTTTATTTTTACCTAAAGTAATATATAGTCTTATTTGTGTTTTTTTCTTTTAAGCATTCTCTCTACACACAGACACAGACACACACATACACACGCTTCCTCTCCTCTTTATTCACATTGCCTTTAGCAGGGGAGAGTCATTATGAAGCCCATTAATCTTCATTTTTCACAGCAAGATTCATTGTATCGACTGGAAGATGCAGAAATGGAACCACACAACACTTCGTCAGCAGCCAGGATTTCTGAATGTGATGCCTAGTGAAAATTAAACACAAGAGACCAGACAGCAACTCTAATAACTCAGTAATTTCTAAGTAAATAGACTGAGATTGATGGAACTGAAAACAGTTTTCTCTAACAAGGGAAAGCATGCAGGGTAGTAATATTTGCCTCAGATATGCTTTGCATAAGGGATTAGAATTCCTGAAAGCCTCTCATTTCCCCATCAGAGAATTTGTTTCTTCTATCAGTCAAACGGCAGTTAATTATCATATTTCAAGGAGCAGCTCATTAATTCATTAACTAAAAATAACTAGATATTTATGGAGGAAGATAACACATAATAAGGGATAACTTGAACAGCTCTGCCAGGGTAAATTGTCTTCAAATTTCATGAAAGTTTCAGGAGCTGATTTCATGCTAAAAGTTCATGCCAGTTGTTAATTTCCACTTCAAGAATTAAAGAAGCGTTTGAATTTTGGGATGATACACATTTAAAAGTACATCCTCCAGGGAAATTCTTCTATCTCCATTTGATCAATTTTGTTTGGCTGTTTTGTTGACAAAGTTTTTACCAAGGGAATAAGAGACTGGTGAAGAAAGAAATAAAGCATTAAAATGCCAGCTAGGTCAAGGACTTTCAGAAACGGAAAGGGAAAAATGCAGAAGTGAGGACCTTATCTTTCCTCTTCTCAATGCCAAAATATGTCCTTTACTTCCAAAACAATTGAAACATAATATAGTTAGCATACTATCTTAAAAGCAGCTGCACAGAATTAAATCTCTTACACTTAAAATAGCAATGATCGAAAGGATATTTTGCTTTTTAGTTATTTTATTATCAAATACTTACCAAAATGTACATATGATATATTATTATTAATTAAAAATAGCAATTAAACAAAGACCAGTTTAATCACAGATATTACTGGTCCATTTTTTTTTCTAGTAGAGATATAACCTCAACTATCCTATTTATTTATTTAGTTGTCTGTTTCTTTATTTCTTTGCAACAAAGTTCCTAATAAATAAGGAGAGATTAAAACTTAATTTTCATAGCAATTAACTTAATTAATGATCATCTGCTCTCATTGCTTCAAGGTAAAGACATAAATGGCGCAATACATTAATTTTCATAGCAATTTATATAATGCTGAAATGCTACTTACCTCTGTCACAGAAAGGAGGTGCACTCTCCCCAAAGCTATCTGACATTTTACACAGACGTGAAGAGCTTTGACCTTTATTCTTGCCCCAAGTTTTCCCTACACCTAACTTTAAAGAACTTTAGAGATAAAGTTTAAGAGGTAAAGGTTTGTAGTATGCAGTTATGATTAGGGAGACTGGCCTTATTACAGAGTAAAATTGCTTAACCCAACAATACTTTAGTTCTCATCACTACTCATATTCTAATCACATGAAGCTGGGAGACGTGATCTCTAACTTACGTGCATATACATATGGTTTATCCTTTGATACCATTTTTCTATGCTTACTTCCTCTTTCAGTTTTCAGCTTAATCTTCACTTCTTCCAAGAAGCCCTCTCTGATCTTATAAGTGTGGAATATATGGCTGTTCCTCTTTGCTGTTATCATTTCTTGTGCTATTCACTAGTGACCACTGGTGTGCCACACTGCCCTGTGATTGTAAACTCATCTATTGCATTTAGAGCTGATAGCTCAGTAATGGCAGAGACCCTATGTGCTAGGAGCCACACACAATAATCTAGCATAGTGCTTGCCTCATAGTTAACATTTGTTATGCAATGCCATTAATCATCTCTGAACGAGCACACCCCTTCTGAATCTGTGTACAGAATTGTCTACAATGTACAACTAAGAAAATTTAACTTCTATTTATCAGTTTTTACATAATAGCTGCTAAATAGAGAAGCACAGATGGACACATTTAAAAATAGTTATGTTGCCCCACTATATTAAATATAATCTTCTTCAACTTAGTCTTGATAAGTGAGTCAATGAATGAATGAATAAGGCCAATCTCATCAATGAATGAATGAATTCAGTCTTCATAATTACTACTCAAAATTTAATGTTATAAAAATGCAGAGGGCATTTGTTAAAATGGAAATTCTGTTGTAGTAAATTTGGGGTAGGGCCTGAAATTCTGTTTTTCTAATAAGCTCCCAAGCATTACAAGGCTAATTTTCCATGTCCCACACTTTGAGTAGCATCATTTCGAAGCAAAATGTCATTTGCTGGATCATCATGTGTGCTTATTGCTTCATGGTAAAGGTAAAAATGGCCCAATAAGGAGCAAAAGAAAGAGGAAGAAGAGACGTCAAACTAGCCCCTGAAAATGGTAGTCACCTTCTTTGGTGATATATTTATGTAGCATCTTTGCATTTAGAAAAAGAAATTAGAACAAACTATCAATTTTAAACATAAAGGATAGGCCAAAATTGCTTTTCATAATCAGATAATTTAGTGACAAGAAAATTAAATGAAGCAGCTCCTCTGTTGTGGTTGTTAGGTGTCATCAAGTCCAGTTTTACTCATAGTGATCCTATGTAAAACAAAATGAAACAACCTACTATTTGGTGCCAGGCACATGATCATTTGTATATTTAAGTCCATTGTTGCAGACACTGTGTCAATCCATCTACTTAAAGGTCTTCCTTTTTTTTGGGGGGGGGTACTGGTGGTTGAACCCAGGGCCTCACACTTGCATGCTTTGCAAGTGCTGTACCACTGAGCTGCACCGCTAGCCTCTGGTCTTGAAATTGTTATCCTTCTGCCTCAGTTCTTCCTTTTTTGACATTGACCTGACACTCTTTTAAACACAAAATCCTTCTTGAAGGATTGGTTCCTCCTGACAACATGTCCAAAATACCTAAGACACAGCCTAACCGTCCTAGCTTCCAAGGAGCACTCTGGGTGTATTTCGCCTGGGACATATCTGTTGCTTTTTACAGCATATTATCCTGCAGCCATAGCACTGTGCCATCTGATTCCATCAGATCTCAGAGGCTAAGCAGAATCAGACCCAGGTACTAATTGGATGGAATTTAGCTCAGTTGGTAAAGAGCTGCTGTGAAGTCTCTGAGGTCCCAAGTTCAATTCCCTTCACCACAAAAATAGGAGAAGGACATGACGATTCACTCCTGAGGCAATCTAGAAACAATCAGCCATTGAAAACCTTGAGCGTTGCTATGACATGAACATGACTCGATGACAGCTAAGCACAACAAGGTATATTAAATATTCATTTCTGGCACCATAATTCAAAAACATCAATTCTTCTCCTGTGTCTCTTATTCAACGTTCAGCTTTCACAACCATATGATTCAACTGAAAATACCATAGAATAAGTCAGGCACATCTTCATCTTCATTGTGACATCTTTACTTTTCACCACTTTGAAGAGGTCTTTTGCAACAGATTTTCCCAGTACAATACCTCTTTTGATTTCTTGACTACTGCTTCCATGGGTGTTGATTGTAGAATCAATAAAGCAAAATCTTGGACAAGCTCAATCTTTTCTCCATTTATCATGAAGTTTCTTAGTGACTCAGTTGTAAGGATTTTTATTTTGCTAATGCTGAGGCACAATCCATACTGAAGGCTGTGTTCTTTGATCTTCATCAGTAAATGTTTCAAATCTTCTTCACTTTCAGCAAGTAGAGTTGTGTCATCTGCAAAATGCAGGTTGTTAATGCATCTTCTTCCAATCCTGATGCCGTGTTCTTCTTCATGAAGTGCAGTTTATCAGATTATTTACTCAGCATAGAGATTGAAGATGTGCAGTGAAAGGATACAGCCCTGAAATACAACTTTCTTGAATTTAAACAAGGCAATATTTCCTTGTTCTGTTTGAATGACTGTCTCCTGGTCCATGTATAGATTTCTCATGGATAAAATTAAGTGCTCTGGTGTTCCTATTCTTCACAATGTTATCCATGATTTATTGTGGATCCACATAGTCAAATGCCTTTGCATAGTCAATTCAATATAGGTAGAGATCTTTCTGGTATTCTCTGCTTTCAACTAATATTTATCTGACATCAGCAATGATGTCCCTGGTTCCACATCCTCTCCTGAATCTAGCTTAATTTTCCAGTAATTCCCCATCACAAACTGCTGCATTGGGTTTTGAATGATCTTTAGCAAAAGTTTACTTGCAAATGATATTAATGATATTGTTCAATAATTTCCAAAATCAGTTGGATCTCCTTTCTTGGGAATAGGCAGAAACACAGATCTCTTCTGGTCAATTGGCCATGTAGCTATTTTCCAAATCTTTTGGCATAAACAATTTAGCACCTCCAGTTCTACATTTGTTTGTTGAAACATATCTATTGGTATTCCATCAATTCTTAGAGCCTTGTGCTTCACTGTTTCCTTCAAGGCAGCTACCACTTCATTCTTCAGAACCATTGGTTCTTGATTATATGCAACCTCTTGAAGTGGTTCGTCATCCACCAGTTCTTTTTGGTATAATGATTCTGGGTATTCTTTCTATCGTCTTTTGATGTGTCATTTAATATTTTCCTTGTAGAATCTTTCACTATTCCTATTTGAGTCTTGAATTTTTAGTTCAATTCTTTAAGCTTGAGAGAAACAGAGTCTGTACTCCCATTTTGGACTACTATCTGTAGCTATTTGCACATGTCATTATAATGTTTGATTTTGTCTTCTCAAGCTGCCTTTTGAAGTCTTATGTTTAGTTTTTAATTTTCTCATGATTTCCTTTTATTTTAGCTGTTCAACATTCAAAGGCCAATTTCAGTTGTGTAATCTGTTCTTTTCTTTTTTCCCTATCTTTTTAATAATCTTTTCCTCTCCTCCTAAATGATACCTTTGATGTCATGCCACAATTCATCTGGTCATTAGTGTCTAATGCATCAAACCTGTTCTTAAGGTGGTCTCTGAACTCAGGTGGGATATATTCAAAGTTATACCTTGGCTCTCGTACACTTGTTCTAATTTTCTTCAGTTTCGGTTTGAACATGCATCTGAGCATGTGATGGTATCTGATCCATAATCAGTCATCAGTCCCTGGTCTTGTTCTGACTTGATATTGAAATTTTCCATTATCTCTTACCAAATGTCGTCAGGTTTTTTTTTTGTTGTTGTTGTTGTTGTTCCTGTATGTCCCATCTGGTGAGTTCTATTTATATTGTTGTTGTTAGGTGCCGTCAAGTCCTGTCTGGCCGATAGCAACCCTTATATAAGGTTTTCAATGGCTGATTGTTTGGGGATTGCCTTGGGAGTGGATTGCCATGTCCTGCTCCCATTTTTGTAGTGCTAGGAATACAACTCAGGACCTCAGGGACTTCAGAGTGGCACTCTAACAACTGAGCTAAATCCTAGCCCTTCCATTTATATAGTCGCTTTTTATATTGATGAAAAAATGTATTTGCAATGAAAAAGTCATTGGTCTGACAAAATTCTATCATGTGATCTCCAGCAGCATTTCTATAACCAAAGCTATATTTTCTAATTACCGAGGCTTCTTTGTTTCTAACTTTTGCTTTCCAGTCACCAGTAATTACTAGTATATCCTGATTGCATGTTTGATCAATTTCAGACTGCAGAAGCTGGTAAAAATCTTCCCTGTCTTCCTTTGTAGCCTTAGCGGTGGGTGCATAGATTTGAATAGTAGTTATAACTGGCCTTTCTTGATGGCCTTCCTTTAGGAGCATGCATATTATTGTATCATTGAGTAGAATTGAAAATCTAGTGTCAGGTGATAAATTTGATTTTATTTTACTTGTTATTGTTATTTTTTGACAGTGCTTCAAGGTCGAACATTCAGCCTCACAAGTGCTCTACCAACTAAGTTGCATCCCCCATGCTAATTTTTTTTCTTACTTTGAGTAAAGGCCTAGCTACATTTTTTTGGCTGCCTCTAGCTTGGAACTCATAGTTTTCCTGTCTCCAACTTTGAGTCACAGGGATTATAGGCATGTGCCACAGTGCCTGGGTATTTTATTTTATTTTTAAGATGATTTAGTGTGTGTCGGGGGGTGAGGTGTGGCATTGATGATAGAACCCAGGGCCTCATGTATTCTAGGAATGCACTCTATTACTAAACTGCACTACCTCAAGTGATAAACATTAACACTGGAGGAATGAAAATCACCAATTAATAATAAGAAGTTTATAGGAAAATATTGGTTCTCAGAAAATAAACCAGATATCAAGTGTTGGGTTTCACTCCAGCCCGGCAAAAGACTATGGAGCTTCACCACAACACCAGTATTCTTGGGGACCCCTGGGAGCGGGTAAGAGCTGGTCAGTGGTGCCAAGAAGGACCTCGGGAGCCTTCAAGAACAAACAGGAACTTTATTACGCTACTCCTTCACAGGAGAGTCTAAAAACCACACAGCTCTATATGATAGCCCTGTAGCTGGAAGCACAGGTTGCTGCTGCTACAATGGGATATTGTTGTTGTTAGGTGCCATCGAGTCGGTATCCGACTCATACCGACCCTCATAGGGTTTTCAATGGCTGACTGTTTCGGGATTGCCTTGGGAGTGGATTGCCAGGTCCTTCTCCCATTTTTGCGGTGCTGGGAATTGAACTCAGGACCTCAGAGACCGCAGTGCAGCGACCTACCAACTGAGCTAAATCCCAGTGTTACAATGGGATAACAGCCAAACAGCTCTGATGTCCTCGCTGGCTGCACTGATGATCAAGATGTTGCTTCTCGCTGGTTGTCTTCTTCTCTCACCGACTCCCTGGAGTGTGTGTTCGGGGGTTGTTGAGAGCTCTTCTTGGCTTGCCTGAAGTCTTCTTTCTTGACTTTGGAGTTTTGCCTCTCAGCGGATTGATTGAAGGTCCCCACAATCAAAGCTGCGAAGTCAGGTGTAGGATGTAGCAACCAGAATCAAGGTGGTTGGGAAGAAAGAAAAGAATAGAGCCTTGGTGTAGTTGGTAGTCTACATACTCTCTAGGTGGGGGTGTGGACTAAGGTGTCTACAGCTCATGCCAGGAGGAGCAGCTCTGCATGTGAAGGCTTGAAAAAGTGCATTTACGATTGGGGCTTAGGTGCAGGCTGGACCAATCACTGAGCGCCCATTAATAACTAATTGGATAGCTCTGGGAGGCTACTCATGCTGAAAAAGGCCACACAAGAGCTGGGCTGTTTGAAGGCCATCTTAAATCACTTGATGGGAGAGGTAATAGGTTAAGGAGAGACTGCAGGTGAAAGGTGAACTGGGACTTAAGTAGATTAGCTCTTGGGGAATCAGATAGTTCCCAGTTTAGATGCCTGGATTAAGGGTAACCAAATGTGTCAGAAACAGGGAAGGATTTGGGGGAGGGGCCAGACCTCAGCCCAGCCGAGTGGGCTTCAGCCCTGGCACCCTCTCAGTCCACCTCAGGGGTGTCCAGATAATTCCCTACAATCAAGCCATCAAAGTTTTAAGAAAAGAACATGGATGTACTATGAAAAAGAATGATAAAAGTATTTTGTAGTACAATGGTATGTTGTTGTTTTTAAGTGCCGTCGGGTTGAGTCCAATTCATAGTGACCCTATATACAGCAGATCAGTACAATGGTATGTTGTTGTTGTTAGGTGCCGTTGAGTCGGTACAATGGTATAGAGGAAGATAATTAGGGAAATAGTACCTATGAAGGATTCAGAGTTCTGTGTTCATTTGTTCAATGTTTATTAAAGAATCATTACAGAGCAGGCATTTTACTGGGTTTATGTCATAGAAAGTTAACTAAGGCATTAAGTAATATTCAGGTTCTTTAGGTAGATTCCTAAAGAATCCAAGTGAGAAACCAAAAAACTATATAAAACAGCTATCTTAAAACAACATGGGGAACATCTGAACGACTGGCTGAGAAGATGCATGGCAATGATAACATGTTGTTGTTGTTGTTGTTGTTGTTGTTGTTGGGTGCGATCCAGTCGGTTACCAACTCATAGCCACCCTATGTACAACAGGCGAAACGCTATTGTCAGTGCTTCTCTGCTTTTCATAGGGTTTTCCATGGCTGATCTGTTTTTTGGGAGTGGGTTGCCGGGTCCTTCTCCCATGATGACTTGTTACAGGATGAAAATTTTCTCATTCTTTGCTCCTTCTCCTAACTTTCCCAAAGGAAGAAAGAAGATTCCAGGCAAGTGAAAGTACTTGCAAATCTCTGTAAACTGAGCCATGTAACTTATTTAGGCTTGGGATAGTTGTTGTTGTTGTTAGGTGCCGTTGAGTCGGTATCAGACTCATAGCAACCCTCAGGGTTTTCAATGGCTGACTGTTTCGGGATTGCCTTGGGAGTGGATTGCCAGGTCCTCCTCCCATTTTTGCGGTGCTGGGAATTGACTTCAGCGCAGTGCTCTAACAACTGAGCTAAATCTCAGCCCCTGTAAACTGAGCCATGTAACTTATTTAGGCTTGGGATAGTAGGTATTAATAAAGAACACAGACAACTGAATGTGATTATTCTAGCATGTAATGTGTTTATATTGGGAGAGAAGAGGAGAGAGAAGGAATGAGGTGGACTGGGGGAGTAAGAGGAGATAATATGCATGTAAATCCAATATAGGTGAAGGAGTGATGACATGAGTTTTCTTTGTTGGTTGGGTAACTTTATACTTAAACACAGCTGTTTGAGGCAATGTCTTCATACTTGCTTGGAAAGAAAGAATGTTAATAGGGAAAATAGACAAAATAGATTAAAGAGTAATACAAAAAATGTATTTTGAATCAACATGTTCTGAGATGAACATTTTATAATCTATACAAATCAGATTTTTAGAGTGAGGAAATAAGGAATGTAGAGAAATATTATTATCTTTATATTACAAAAACTTTGACCTAAATTACCCCCTCTTCTGAGATGCAGGTCAAAAGTCAAGTCACAAAGTGAAATTATGTCATGTGTTTATGTTGCTTTTTTGAATTAAATGATAACAATTATAAAGCAGTCATTAGGAAAACATAGACATATATGAAATGCATAATTTTAGTTAAAACATCTCTTGAACAGCTCAAGACACTATGATTAGTCTGGATGATAATAATGGTACAAAAAGTTCCGGTCTATGTCTAGTTGTCCTTTTACTTACATATATATATTTTTCCATGAAATGATAATATTAAGCAATTGTTTAATGAGAGGGACTAATCATTTTAACTGAATTCTGAAATAACAATAATAATAGCATAAATGGAAAGATGTGTCGAAGCAGAGTAGTAATTTTATTACACATGGTTATATCCTCTTTCTTGTAATCTATCAGCCAATATATTCCAACATATGACATACAAAAAGGAAATGAGTCTGCCTTTGCCATTGACTTGCAGACAGCATCACAGCCAAGTGGAATTCAATGGAAAACTACAGCAGATGGACATTTTTCCTTGACTTCCATAAAACATGCAGCCTGATACACAAGTGGAGACTGTGCCTCTGGGTCTGGATTGTTTCAGGATTGTTTGGTGTTGACTCTGCAGCAGGAAAGGGTAGCTGAGTAGTTTTACCTTCATGGAATACATAGAAATGTATAGTGTAAACTTTTCCCTAAATCATCATTTACAAAACACACAGAAAAAATAATGGAAAGATACCAACATCACCATTCTCAATCTACCTTCCTGAAAATGACTAGCATGTGCATATATATATATATACATATATATATACATACATACATACATATGCACACATACATATATATACACATACATATATATACACACATACATACATATATGTACAACTGTACATTTTATGTATTTGTGCACACACACACACACACACACACACACATATATATATATATATATATATTTTTTTTTTCCTCCTCTACTTACTACCTACTTTTTATTTTAGGCACTAGCATTTTATGAGAAGATATGCTCCTGGAACACTCTTATAATCAAATCTTTCATAATGCCCAATAAGCATTGAAAACAGAGAGATTTTATTCACCTGCCAATGCATTACTGATTATTGTTAGAATCAACACAATTCATAATAGGAAATGATATAATTCCTGATACACTTTACATTATTTTTTATTTTTCAGTAAGTTTTCATAAATATTGTATTTTATATATTTCAGTTTTATTTTTAAGCAATTTTAAATTAATACAATTCAAATTAATGCACACACACATCTTAAAAGACAATTAAGGAGATTTTGCTACTAAAAATTTTATTCCCCAAACTGCCTTATTTAAAAACTCAAACTGATATGGTTATTTCCTTCTCTATTTGTTGGCCCTATTGAGTTTGTCAAAGAAGTTAATGAAGTGCTTCTGGGAGATAATAGAACACTAACCTTAAAATTGTACTTGTATATCAAATTCTCTTAGAATTGTTACCTGCCTTCTGTCTTAAACCTTGAATACAATTATTTAGATTAATTAATATTAACTTTTGTTATTCAGCTGAATAATCATGCATTGTTCTTATTATACATGGTGTCACCATAGATATTTTGCCTTTATTTGTGACAGTATTTAATCCTTAAAAGCATATGGCTGCACAGAAACCTGGTACATATGATAGGATTATTTATCACATTTAATAAATTTGGGTTATTTGGAAACTGATAAGAGCATATGTTCCCATGAAGAGTAATATCTATTTAATATTATTTGTATTTTATGAAAAATGTCCTATATTTTTTACCAAAAACTTCAGGGTTTTTTATTTTTGTCAAAGACAATGACATCTCAGTTTATTCAAATGATGCTATTGTTATTGTTAGTTGCTATCCAGTTGTGTCCAACTCATAGTGACCCTCATAAGGTTTTCAATGGTTGACCGTCTCAGGATTGTTTCAGGAGTGCACTGCCACATCCTTTTCCTGTATTTGCCTTGCTGGGGATTGAAACTAGGTCCTCAGAAGTTGCAGAGCAGTACTCTACTAACTGAGCTAAACGCGGGGTCCTTACTGAAAGATACAAATAAGATATCTTAAAATAAGCTGAGCGCAGTGGCACATGCCTGTAATCCCAGTGAATTGGGAGGCAGAGTCAGGAGGATCACAAGTTTGAGACCAGAGGCAGTCTGAGTAATTTAGCAAGACCCTGTCTCAAAACCAGCAAATAAATGGGCTGAGGGTGCAGCTCAGTGGTCCAGCACTTGCAAAGGATGCAAGTGTGAGGCCCTGAGTTCAAGCCCCAGTACCACATACACACACACAAAAAGAAATCTTAACATAAACTATTCTGCTAGAAGAAACAATATGCTCCTTTTAAAGGTTATTATGGCACCACTCTAGAGTACATTTCTGATTTGCTCTTTTCTTCTCATAATGAGAAAATTCTAGGCTTAACAGGCAGCAAATAAAAAAAGATATGTTTACTGGTACAGTAATTACATTAGGTTTCACTATAAGGGAATCTTTTCTAGATGTGATGATTTAGAGATCCCTCATGGTAAATAAGCACTTTTTAAATACAGGGACATAACTAAACTAGTACTTTGCCCAATTTCATCACTAAGAATGATAGCAATATTATGAATTTGTATAATGAGCTCTTTAAAATAGATGACTGCAGTCCTCATTTATTTCATCTGAGAAATCCAAGCTGTTATTACCAGTATTAAATTTAATCATATTATGTCCTAAAACATTATTTGAATTCATTGATGTGAAGGCAAATGATCATAAAGTGTCCTCTTAAGTACATTACAGAGGAAACAAACACCCTAACCATTATTTCTGACAGAGGACAGAATATTAAAATGCTCCTAGATGATAGCCCAGCTTGGGTTTACAGAATTAATGAAGAACAAATGTTCTAGGTGACGCGTAAGCGTGACATTCTCTCTGTGGGCTGACCTTCATTCTTCCACAGTTAGCTAATGAGGATTTCTTTGTTATCTTTCTTGCTGAAGGACCTCAGGGCCTTGTATCATTATTGAGTGAACACAATGTCACCTCAGCTGGCAGAAATGTTTCGTTTCTTGTCAGGAAAAAGTTTCCTTATGTCATCTAGAGGAAGCACAACCGAGGGACTGGCAATTGAGGCCAGACATCTCAATCAGTAACTCAGCTCAGTGGAGATGTTTAACCTGCTGGAGTTGTCAGATTAGAATATTTAAACTCTGTCTCTCTTTGAATGCAGGATGTTTATTTTGCATAATGGAAAATTCACATTAATTTCTACTCAGAATATTTCTGATCTTGTAATCAATGTTATTTGGTCAGGAGAACATCTGATATTTTTATAATATTGTGCACAGATACAGTATTATATGGCTAGTTTTCATCCTTAAATTGCTTTGGCACAATCTCTCTAACCCAAATTTCTGTTTTGATTCCACTGACAGTCACCAAAAAGAGATGAAAAAAAAAAGATTTACATAAAAGTTTATCGAATAAGATACAAGAATGATATTCATCTTTTAGGCATCCGATCTTGCCTGATCTCAGAAACTAAGAAGGGTTGGACCTGGTTAGACCTTAGATGGGAGATGCCTAGAAATCTAGGGGGTTGTAGGCTTGGGAAAAGGACTTGGCAGCCCACTCCTGAAATAATCAGCCATTGAGAGCCCTATGAATAGCGGAGAAGCACTGGCATACTGCCAGGCATGGCACAGTGTCTGGTAGTGTTTCACCCTGTTGTATATGTGGTCTCTGTAAATCAGATCTGAATTGAGGACAATTAACAACACCAATAATGTTCAATTTGTTTTAACAGCAATAGTAGCAAAGCACTGGAAATAGGAATGTATTGGTACTGTTAAAATAAGAAGACGAGAAGTTGTTATGTAAAATTACAGTTATAACTTCCACCAAGATGTCCTTTGGAAGGCAGAATTTCCCACTACAAAATAGGTCTCTGATTCTGTGTGCTTAAAGGCATTCTGGTTTGAGTGCAGCTCTTCGTAGGATAGTTCTTATCACTTAGCTATCAAAGTTTCTCTACCCTTTTAATTGCTCTGTAAGGTCATGTCAATGAAGTAATAGAAAAAGAAGGTATGAAACCCATATTTTTTGAAAATTAATAGCATTAATTTAATGGTTAATTCATAAAGTTACACCAGATTGCAGGTAGGAAATAGTTCCATGTTTATTTTTATTTATTTATATAAGAGTACATTTTAAGAAAGCTTCAGCCAAGAGATTATACCATAAAGCCCATGAAGACTTGTCTTCAGCTTGATAGGGTAGTCCTGCCTATAATAATGTTCATCTTAACAACTTGGACATCAATAAAACCTTCCTGTACCTTAGTTCCCTTCTTGATGGATATGGAGATAGAAAATGTGCTACAGTACCTAATCAGTGATTAAATCCTATACAGTCTGAGATCATGAGTATGAAATATTAATTTTGGATATACCATTGTTTCGTAATTTGCTATAATCAGTGTATAAAAGTTTTTGCCAATTACCTAGATGAATCCATGAAATGGGGTAGGTTGACAATTTTGGTAAAAGCATGGATAATTTATACCTCATACGTAGTATAGTATCAAATGACTAATTAATGGGGTATTTCTTTTTTGCTGCTGTTGCAGTGATGAAGATCTAGCCCAGGCATATTTCTAGCTTCTGTGAGATTGATGGTTAACCTCTGTCCTCTACACATATGCCAAACAAACCTCATTCGGGACAACCCAATAATATTTCTCAGTCACCTGCCTCAACTTCCTGCTTCTCTTCCATCCCCCTGAGGAAGCCTCCTTCTAGGGGTGTATTTCTAAACCACAAACTAGCCAATTTGGAGTCCACATTCCCAAATATCATCCTTATCACCTCTCACACTCAAGCCATAATCCATCCGTCTTTGTCACTGCAGAGACAGTTACCAGAGAACAAGATGTGGCCCCTGTCCCAGAGCTTGCTGAACTTCTTCAAAGGAGCCAATCCAATCCTGTTCTCTCTGAGTCACCCAGGCCTTTCCAAAGTTCCTCCCTCTTTGGTCTCATTACTAACCTTGGTACGTCCCCGTGTTTCTCCCCAGGATGTAACCGGTTCTCTCCTCCTGGGAACTGGGTACTAAGCTAGCTTTCCAATGATCGTAGCCCTCTGATCTTAGATTATCTATTAATCCACTATGCTTTAAGTAATTGGGCTATTTTTACATCTAGGTGTGATTAAAATTAATTTATTATATTAAAACACATGTATAACCCGCCTTTCCCATAGCCAACAAAAAGATTCCAAAGGAATATTCTACTATACATGATTCAAGATATTTTAGTCAGATTATCATATTTTTATTTAGATTGTTGTTGTTGTTGTTGTTAGGTGCCGTCGAGTCAGTATCCGACTCATAGCGACCCTCATAGGGTTTTCAATGGCGACTGTTTCGGGATTGCCTTGAGAGTGGATTGCCAGGTCCTTCTCCCATTTTTGTGGTGCTGGAAATTGAACTCGGGACCTTAGAGACTGCAGCGCAGCACTCTACCAACTGAGCTAAATCCCCCTTTATTTAGATTATCGTGCTTAAATATACCCCATGTGCATTATTTGAGCTCCTCATTAAAATATAGGACTATTGTCCTTTTCACTTAGTTTCATTCAACAAATCTTCATGCTACACCTTTTTCCAGGCATTGGGGTTATAATTGTAATTAAACTGACAAACATCTCTACTGCATAGGATTTGCATTTTAGTGTGAAGATAGATAGTAAATAAAATAAATAGCATTCTGACTGGGCTTGGTGGCGTACACCTGTAATTCCAGTGACTTGGGAGGCAGAGGCAGGAGAATTGGGAGTTCGAGGCCAGAAGCAGCCTACATAATTTAGTGAGGCGCTGTCTCAAAAATAAAAGGTAAAAAATTTGTTGGAGGTGCAGCTTAATGGTAGAGTGCTTGCAATAGGTTCAATCTTGAATATCACAGAATCAATCAATAGGTAGCATTCTGCATTTTACATGAAATAGAAACAAGTGCTAAGAGGAAAAACTATAGCAATGAAGAATGATATAATATATGGCCATATATTTGTCATATGGGAGACAGGAGGAATGAGACAGAATAAGCAGACACTCTGAGAATGTAGCTGTAAGAATCTGAAGGAAGTCAAAGAACGAGCCTTGGGAATGTCTTTGGGAGAATTATTCAAGTCAGCAGGACAGCAAGTACAACGATGCTGATTGAGGGGCAAGGTCAAGGGACTGAATAGAAGCTGCTATTACCAGAGCATAAGTAATTAGAGAGAAAGTAGCAAGATATGAAGCCAGAGAGGAAATAAGCAGGGAAAAGACGACCAATGGCTCAGTGAAAGTAGCAGCTGAAAATGGGAAGCATCTCTAGCAATGGATGGACATTTTAATAGGACCACTCTGACTGTGCTACTGTGCATACAGTATAGAAACTTGAGGGCAGGAAAACCAGTTAAGAAGTTAAAGCAATCATTAGGGTAGGAGAGACAATGGTGGCTTGAGCTGCAGGATGGAAGAAAGAGTGGTAATGAGTGACAAATTATTTAGAAGGAAAAGTCAAACTATTCTTCTTCTAATTGAACATACAAACTGCACCTACTAATGGAATACCACGTGATAGTTCAATGCATGTATATGTTGGGTGCTGTACAAATCAGAGTGAACACTTACCATTTCTCTGTAGTGAAACATTCAAGATGTTACATTCTTACTTTTTCTTGAAATGTATAGAACATATTTGCTCTCTATAGTCACCTAGATGGGGCTGGGGTTTAGCTCAATTGGTACAGCGCCGCTCTACAGTCTCTGAGGTCCTGAGTTCAATTCCCAGCACCACAAAAAATGGGAGAAGGATTTTGGCAATCTACTCCCAAGGTAATCCCGAAACAATCAGCCATTGAAAACCCTGTGAGGGTCTTTATGAGTCAGAGATGATTTGATGGCACCTAACAACAAGTCACCTTAGGGACTGGGGTTTTGCTCAGTTGGTAGAGTGCTTGCTCTGTGGACTCTGAGGCCCTGGGTTCAATCCCCAGCACTGTGAAAATGGGAGAATATCATGGCATTCCATTCCTGAAACAATCAACCATTGAAACCCCTATGAATACTATAGAAGCAGCGACGTAGTGCCAGGCATGGCACAGTGTTGGGGAGTGTTTTGTTCTGTTATACATAGGGTCGCTAGGGGTTGGACCTGCTTGATTCCACCTAACAACAACAACAGCATAATTACCCTACCGTGAAAAAAAATACCAGAACTTATTTCTCCTATTACTTAGCACGATTGACTAACTTTTCCCCATACTTCACTCCACCCTCCTCTAAAAAGACTTTTTAAACATTTTATTTTTTAAATGGATAAAATTGGATGCGTTTATCTTATTCAATAGAAGGTCTCTAAATTTACAGGATTACTGCTGTGGAATTCCTGAATTGAGCTAATTATCATATCCATGACCTCACCTAGTTATAAGTTTTGTAATGAGAACACTTAGCAGTTTTCAAGATAACATATTGTAACATATGTTGTTGTTGTTGTTGGGTGCCGTCGAGTCGGTATCCGACTCATAGCGACCCTCATAGGGTTTTCAATGGCTGAGTGCTTCAGGATTTCCTTGGGAGTGGATTGCCAGGTCCTTCTCCCTTTTTGCGGTGCTGGGAATTGAACCCGGGGCCTCAGAGACTGCAGCGCAGTGCTCTACCCACTGAGCTAAATCCCAGCCCATTGTAACATATAATCACCATATAACATAATAACTGTAGTGTCATGCTGTGCAGGAGACCTCTTGAAATTATTTCTATCTAAATGAAATATTAAGTTCTTTAACCAATGTGTCTATAAATCCTAACTTTTCTACCACCCAAGGCTCTGGTAACCACCAATCTATTCTCTTTCTATGAGTTGAACTTTTTAAGATCTTATATATAAGTGACACCATGTGGTGTTTGTCTTTCTGTGCCTTGCTTATTTCACTTAAAATAATATCTTCCAGCTTCATAATTGTAACAAATAACACAATTTTGTTCTTCTTAATGGATAAATAGTATCCTGTTGTTTATATGGAGTACATTTTCTTTATCCATTCATCCATTGATGGACACATAGGTTGATTTCATGTCTTGGCTATTGTGAATAATACTGCAATGTGTCTCTTCAATATGCTGATTTCATTTCTTTTGGACTGGACTTTTAGTGGATTGTATGTCAAGTGTGTATGTGAGAGGGTTAAGGATAGCATTATATTTGGTGTTCATTGGAAGGATAGTGAAGGGAGGGCCGATCTGAAGCTCACTTTGGGATGTTTCACGTTTGAAATGCTTATTGGAAGCCTGATTGGTGATATAGAATAGATAGTTTGATGCATGGTATGAATTTCATAGAAACATTTATTACTGTGTTGTAAAATGATGGAGCATAGATTTTAACTTTAACAAATACCTCACAGAAGTCCAGTAACTGCTGCTCAACATGCACCATGATTTTAGATACTCCTCTGTGTAATGGGAATACTGAGTTCTCTTTGTGCTCTTTCTAGAACATTGTCCATATGTCTTATGGAACGATTTCTATTTGGTTGAGTTTGAGTAAATTAAGATTAAGTAATACAAAGTCCACTGGTAGATTACTGGTATTTTGCCTTCCAGTGTGCTCGTTTTAAATAACTTGAGATTATTCTCCATATGTGCACTACATTATATAAATATGCCTATCAAAGAAAATAATGATACAATAAAGTAATATTATGAATATAACAAAAATAATTACCTATTTAAATGGAATCTATTTAAAAGTTTTGAAAACAAAAGGCAGAGATGTAGCCTATAAAGCTTCATATTTTTGTTATTGTCTGTTTCATATCATAAGATTACCACAAAGCCATAAGATGATACAGCTACATGCAGAGTAATCCATTGCACTAGGCAGTATGCTAGATATTGGAAAATGAAGAATCTCCTCATTCCCATAAATGGGCCACCTGCTATAATGTTGCAGTTAATAACCTGAGACTGAAGGATGAAAGTAAATGTCAATTTAAAAGTAAGAAGATTTTAAAAGGAAATTTTATAATTGTATTACCATCTGAATATAAATGCCCATTAATGAAATCCATCTGAATTAATTCAGAGCCCTGAGTCAATGTCTGAAGTTATATTCAGTAATAAAGCTTTCAAATGGTCAGGTGGAATTTTGTTTGTTTTACTATTAGCTATTGAGGAGGCCTGTTGTCTTATTCCCACATGTACCTTAAATATCCCTGAAAAAGCAAGGATTTTAGTTCACAGAACCACTGAAAGAAAATGCTCATGATTTTAATAGAAACAAAAAAGAGCAGAATATAAAAAAACAAGGAGAAGAATATGAAAAACCCAAACATAAAATATAACGAGGCCATCTGGCACCTAAGTGGCATAATAATAGTAAATTAAGTACCAATTAATCTCCCTAACAGTGCATTTCATTTAGAGTCACTCTGCAGTTATCTGAAAGTCAAATTTTGCAAGTCTAAGCTAAAGTTTGCTCTGGAAAGAATCATTTCACAGGTTCTTCAAAGAATTTAGTGTTTTTGCACTTTATTGTGTTATTTCACAAATTGGTCAAGTCAAAAACCTGTTCAGGAGTATGTACAGGAGTTAGGGAAGTCTGTACAGTGATTTTAAGTAGGTAGTGTTAACAGTGCTTTATCCTTTACATCTTTCCTCCATTTAAAAAATCAGAATTCTACATATTATTAAAAGAGGAATGGCTGCTTACATCATCATAATCACATTTTTCTAAATATACCAAAATTACTAGCATATTGTTTAACATGCCATAATTTTAAGACATGTATGAGGTTTCAATATGTTATGACCTATGTTTGTTACTATTCATTATGACTTTACTATTTATTACTATTTACTATTATACTTTATTGTTATTACCTCGAAAATAAGTCAAGAATACTGGTTATCTATCAGTTATTAGGACATATATGTCTACAATATAATAATTATAGAGTCCTTTAGGGGACACATTAATATAATAAAGAACAGATGAGTGAACATATGGTTTGTTAAATCATGTTTATAATAATTAGAACCAGATCACATTTAAATAAAGGGTCAGATCATATAAATTGGAAATTCTAATATAACACATTTTAGTAAGAGGTTAGAGGCATTATTACAAATGTGAACAGCAAAGCCACATGACATGAAACAAACAAATCTAATTACATTTTAGTTTTTTCCCCTTTTTAGTAAATGATGATGAGGTACAGAGTAATACAGCATTGGCTTTTTCTATCATGCATCCTTTACATCACTTCTGGCAACACTTTCATCAACCCACTAAGTTTATGGAGCCTTATGGCCATTATGTAGTAAAACTCAAATGCTTATTTGGGTAATATTCCCCTATTTTTCCAGTGTACTCATGAAGTTGTGCTGTTTACACTGAGGGCATCCTCTCCCTATTCATCCCTCTACATGGACCCTCCTCCCAATCCTATCTTCTCCAATCTTTGCTTCCCTCTGCTAGTTCCAACCCTCCCTCTTTCTTCTCTTTATATTGTCCCTTCTACACTAAGTTTAATTGTGTATTTTTTATATATCACTTTATGTGTAGGAATTTTTCTCTTCCTGTAAGTATGATTCAGCTCCCACGTATGAGTGAGAAGATATGGTATTTCTCTTTTTGAGCTTGTGTTCACTTGCTTACGATGATGTTCTCTAATTCCATCAATTTTGCAACAAATAATAACAAATACTGGTGAGGTTGTGGAGAAAAAGGAACTCTCTTACACTGTTCTTGGGACTGTAAATTGGTTCAATCATTTTGGAAATCAATATCGAGATGTCAGGAAACTAAAAATAGAACTGCCATATGAACCAGCTATACCACTACTGGGAATATACCCAAAGGGAGACAAGTCATCAGACCACAGAGACATCTGCATCTCCATATTCAGTGCAGCACTTTTCACAATGGGAAGTATATGTAACTAACCAAGGTGCCCATCAACAGAAGAATGGATTAGAAACCTATGGTACATATACACAATGGAATACTACTCAGTAATCAAAAAAAATGAAACAAATCTAATTATTAAAATATAAAATCACAACACTGCATAAGAAGGCAGAACATTTTTAAGGTTAGTGTTTTCATGAAACCTTTTCTAGATGATCTCAATTTGAGAAGTCTATGACAGATATGAAAGTATTTATCAATCTAGAATACATTGTTGTTGTTAGATGTCCTTGAATCTTGTCCAACTCATACCAAACCTTATAAGGTTTTCAATGGCTGATTCTTTTGGAATTGCCACAGGAGTGGATAGCCATGTCCTTCTCCCATGTTTGTGGTGCTATGAATTGAACTCTGGACCTCAGGGACTGCAAAGTGGTGCTCTACTGACTAAGCTAAATCCTAGTCTCCAAAATACATAGCCAGCATAAAAGAATGGGTCAACATCAGCAAATAAGATATTGTTAAAATACTTACATAGCTTCTTATATTTCATGCTGTTTAGAGGGATTATTCCTTTTGACATTTTAAACTAATAAAATATATTTAAGGTTTTTACAATATAGACCACTTTTGGATGAATTATTGAGAAATCATTTTCCCAATAGCAATGGGTCATTGTATCATATACTCTATTGACCAAGTGTATATTTCTTTAGAACTCTGAGATATTAAGATACATTTATCAATGTGAGATGGCATGGTTTTCACTGGGTATCTTTCATTTCACCCAATAAATAATAAAGCAATCCAATAAATTCTATAAAATATAATATCAAATAGATAATTTATAAAACCAGGATATTTAAGATATAAAAATCATCTCTGGCCTATTTCCAATCAAATTGATTTCTTCTTGTGATGTCTACCGTAGTATTTGCACAATTCATGGTAATAGTAATAATTATATTCACAATAACACTCAAACTACCTTGAATGCTTAGTATACATCATGAGCATCAATATTAGCTTGACAAATACCTTTCTCAGAAGTTTAACTTAATGATAGCTCTAAGTGTTTATCTTCTCATTCTATTTCCTGGTACTGAAAAATACACTGGCAATTTTAGTAGAAGGTTTTCAAAATATGATAGTTGCATCAGATTTGCTTAGCAAACAATCTATAATCAATGATCTTCTAGAAGAATTGTAGTGAAAATTACTGTCTTAAAATTTTCAAATAATATTCAATGCAGTGTGTAGAGCAAGCCCAAATTTATTTGCCTACAAATATTTTCCACATCACAATATTAACATATTCTCAAATTCTAGGTTTTTGTTTTGTTTTGTTTTGTTTCTTCTTTTATGTGGTACTGGGTGTTGGACACCAGGCCTTGCTCTTGCATGCTTTGCAAGTGCTGGACCACTGAGCTGCACTCCCAGCCCATTTTGTTACTTTTTGAGACAGAGTCTCCCTAAGTTATGCAGACTGCCTTTGGTCACAAACTTGCGATCCTCCTACCTCTGCCTCCAGAGTCACTGGGATTACAGGCATGCACCACCATGCCTGGCTTCTAGTGTTTTGTGAAGTATAGTTAGAGAAAAATAATTTGCTTTATAAAATTTTCCATTTATGCTTATTCTTAGAATGGCTTTTCTATTCATCATATTTGCAGCAGTATTCTAAGGATTGCTAAATGCATGTTTCTATGGTCTACTTCAGTTATATGGGAGTAGGATAATAAGTAAGTTTATTTTCTCAAATGGATCTTTAGTTTCAAAAATACTAATATAGAAAATTAATGTCTGTAAATAAGGACAATTATATGATTTTCTGACACTCCACATTAGAGAAAACAACACATTTTGGAGAATTGTGATCGTCTGAAGAGTTTCAAGCAACCAAGAAAGCAACACAAATTTTTAGAAATGATAAACCTGGGGAAACAAGAATATACCAAAATGATTTCTAGATTAGTAAAGGTGCTATGTACCAAATAAATTACATCAAAGCTAACTAACCTTGGAGGTAACATGTAAAGGGAGTAGAGACGTCCACTAGAGAGTGAGACCACCACAGTGAATATGTGAGAAATGGATTATGAGAGGCATGATCAACAGAGAAATTGGAAAGCCAGCCCATGAGTCTCCAGCTCTGAGAGTCTTTGTCACTCAGGACAAGGAGTGGAATTCCAGATACAGGGATTGCTCTGAGATTATTTTGCCTGATAAACTCAATGAGACTTCTTGAGTAAAAACATCCCCTCAATCCTACAGATCTCAACTTCAATTACTGCAGGTTTTGAATTCTTGTGGGAATTGGAGTGCTATTAAAATGAAGGTGTATAACAAATTGATACAGATTTCATTCATTACCTATCCTTCTAGACTTTACCAAAGAAGGGTAAACAGGTGAATTAATTACCTCTGTGTGTATTCTGTGGGTGCAAAGAGTTCATGGTATCCTCCAGAATAGAAGCAGTTCTTTGGAAGAAAGGCATGATTAAGCAGGTGCTTACTAGTTCTTTGATGAATTAAGCAGATTGATAGTTATAGAATTTAGAGTGTCATCATTTAAGATCTAATTTCTTTTAGAGGCCATTGACCTTGAGAAGTGGGTGTGTATATTTGGATTTCCTTACACAGTTTTCCTGCCCTCAAAAAATGCGTTTGTAGCAGACAAGAATTCCTTGGGATATACCAGTTTCTCAAGTCTTATTACTTTTTTATATTTATCCCAGCTTTTTTCTGTTCCACCAAATCACCTTTTCTAATACTATCTAGTTCAAAGTTACCGAGAGTCCCCTAGACCTAAAATCTTCCTACTTTCAGAAGACTGGATCTTTTGAAAAATAGAGAAGCAGGGAGTACAATATCAAATTGAGATTTTGACCAATGCTCAGCTCCTAATCATATAGTGGATATTCAACATGGTGTAACTGAGTGAATTAATTTTTCTAATTCTGCGAGTAGATTACAGTCATTTGGACATTTCTTTTGCTCATCAAAACTGACTGGAATCCCTGTAGACTTATTTATGAAGAAGAGTCAAAACTTTGGATGCTCAGGTTAGGATGGGAGTCCAGATGGTTTCTCGTTTTGCTGTGGTATTATATTTTGATGGAATAATTCTACATTTCTCTAATTAATCTCAGGCAGTTTTTACCAGAGGGGAAAAATGAAGAAAGAAAGAAAACAAAATAATTTTAATATTGGCACATGTATTTTAAAACATTTTTGTATTCTGTTTAGCTATTCAAATTTTACTAGTGAGTACAGAATTTTAATGCCAATTTATCTTTCAATTACTCTTGCCTTTTCAGACATTTAATCACAATACATCCCTTCAATGCTAAGGCAATTTCCCTGAAATTAACAAAGTACATGTTTTTTTTTTTTTTTTTTGCAGTACTGGGGGTTGAACCCAGGGCCTCGCACCTGCATGCTCTGCAAGTGCTGGACCACTAAGCTGCACCCCCAGCCTATTTTTTTAATTTTTGAGACAGGGTCTCTCTAAGTTACACAGACTGCCTCTGGTCTCAAACTTGTGATCCTCCTGCCTTCACCTTCCAAGCCACTGGGATTACAGGCATGAGCCACCACACCCGGCCTAAAATATGTGATATTTTGAAATTGCCATAGGCCATTTAAAATTAATCCCAGATTGTGTGTGTGTGTGTGTGTGTGTGTGTGTGTGTGTGTGTGTGTGTGTGTTCATATATATATTCTTTGTTGTAATTGTCAGAATTGGTCCGAGTTTACGCTAAGCCTAGCAAATCAAGCAGAACTAACTAGTTTATTCAATTACCTTCAGATATTCAATGATGTAACATTTTGGCTCAAGTAGAGCATGCTCTAAAGCCTTTTTTCATGCCATAAATAATTTCTGTATGATTTTTTTGTCTTTTGTAATATATTTATTTTCTTTCTTCAATCATTGAATATAACATGAGTAGAAAACAAATTTTTACTTTATCACTTATAAAACATGAGTGTAGAACACATGACTTGAAAATGTGCAGATTTTCATTTAAAGTGCTTATTAACTATGATAAGAAATGTGAATACTTGTTAGCTGTAGTACTATTGAGACTACCTAATCAATTCTACATTTTTATATTTTAAAATATTTTAGTAGTTAATTTGTTATAAAATACCTGTTTGATGTTGTTGTTATTATATGATACGGAGTCCAGCCCAACTCATAGCAACCCTATGTACAGCACAACAAAACACCACTGGACACTGTACCACACCCAGCATGTCTCTCTGCTATCTATAGGATTTTCAATGTCTAATTGCTTCAAGAGTGGGCTGCCAGGTCCATCTCCCTAGCCTCTAGGACCCAGTATTCATAGGAGTCTTCCATACAAGGACTAACCAAGCCTGACCCTGATTAGTTTCTGAGATTTGATAAGATCAGATGCCAAGGGGGTAGGGTTGTAGACATCTAATACTTACACTAACAAAGTTTCTCTTCCTTAGTCCTGGATGTAATTTTAAAAATAAATTCTACAGACATACCATGAGCTAAGTTTGTATGACATTCTTATAGACAAGTATTAATTCTCACGAAAAAAAAAAAAAAAACTTGAACCCTTGATTATCAAAGTTATGCAGAAAACAATGAATATCACTTCTATTCCCTAGTATTGTTAGAAATCTGGAAATAGTTTTCTGTTGATGTCTGTATTAACTACTACAATATAGTCACAGCCTAGGGGCCAATGTATTTACAACATATTTTAACTTATATAAGAAAATGACTAAAAGTAAGAAAAATTTACTAAGGATTATTATTATTTTTTTTACAAATTTAGTTGGTTTTTCTTTTGAATACTTGAGTTACAATTCATTGTCTCTTCCTGACAAATGATCATCTACTAATAGAGGAAAATAAGTATAATCACAATCATTACTAACACTTTTTACTAGCAGTAATATTTTTAGTTAGTGTAGAACTTAATAGGGGTCATTATGACATTTTAGCATATCCATATTGTTGTACACTGTTCGTCTTCACCTCTCCCATTACCCTGTCATGATAGTCTTGATTTTTATTTCAGTTCCAATGCACTAATGTATTATGTGGGACAAAAGAGCAGATACTTATTGAACAGTGTTTCAAAAGTAAAAGGAAAGTAATAATGTGACTAAATGGAAGTAATTAGAATTAAGAAAGAGAGAAATTATACGAATAAAGTATATAGGAATTTTGTACAAAGCTAAGCCAAGATCACTTATTTACAAATTCTGGTATTTGTCATTCTTAACCATCTCTTAATCCAGTATTTCCTAGAATTTAATGTAGATTCAAACTCCTTGAGTGTCTTGTTCAGAATTAAATTCTCAGAGACTAGGTACATTCTGTAGTTTGGATCTTGGATAGCCTTCCAAAGGCCCATATGTTCAAGGCTTGTTTCCGCTGGTGTCACAATTGTGAGATGTTAGAACCTTTAAGAGGTGGGGCCAAGTGAGAGGTGGTTAGGTTATAGAGGGCATGTCTTAAAGGGGACTGTGAGATGCTCCAGTCCCTTCTATGCTTCCTTTGCTTTCTGACTGATGAAGTTAACAATTTTGTTCCTCCATATGTTCCCTTCTTGATACACTGCCTTGCCACAGGCCCAATGCAACTGTGCTAATCAATTATGGACTAGAACCTCTAAAACTGTGAGCCAAAATAAATGTACTCTCTTTAAAAATTGATTATCTCAGACATTTTCTTATAGCACACCATGTTGATTGGAGCCTGAGATTCCAGCAAAGTGTTGTCAGTGTTATATTGTGCAAAGCACTTTGAGTAGACAAATTTTAGAACCTAACCTTAGGGACTAAGATAATAACTACTTAAGAGGTTGTAACATTTTAGGATCATAACAAAGATATGTAGAACCTTGGCAGTAGAATACTATCCTGTAAATCTTATACAATATGGTATGGATGGTAACTTAGTATTTATACAGAATTTTTTAAAAAAGGAAGAAGACAAGTGTGTACTCTGGGTTTGAAAGGGGAGACATTGAAAATATTCAGCACCTTCATTTTATTGGAAACATGGTTCTTAACCTCTAAAGATAGACTTTAGAGTACGTGTAAGCCCCTAAGGGATTTTTGAAGAATTGTGCTGTGACCATATGTGTTGTTTTTAAAGGAAAGGGAGTGAGATTCCAGACATCATATGATTACAGGAGAGAGTCTGGAGAGATTCTGAACTGTGATTCCTTAGTTATGACTTTGGGAAGGAAAGGAGTGGCTGCAGCATCAGAATCATCAACATGCCTATCTTTATCTATATGTACAGACATATATTCCATATGCACATTCCATATGCACCTGTTCCTAGGTGCTGTCGAGTCGGATCTGACTCAGAGACCCTATGTACAACAGAGCAAAACTATCTCTGATTCTGTGCCAGACACAATTATTTTTATGTTTAAGCCCATTTTGTAGACATTGTGTCAATCCAGTATTTGACAGTCTTCCTTTTTTGTTGTTGTTGTTGACCTGTCACTCTCCCAAACATGATGTCCTTTTCCCAGAATCAGTCCATCCTGACATGCTCAAAATATGTTAGACACAGTCTATCCATCCTTGCTTCCATGGAGCACTCTGGTTGCACTTCTTCTAGGATAGATTGTTGGTTCTTTTGGCAGTCCATAGTATACTCAGTATTCATCTGCAGCATCATAATTCAAATTCAATTCTTCTCCTCTCTCTTTTATTCAATGTCCATATTTCACAAGCTTATGAAGCAACTGAAAACACCACGGCTTGAGTCAGGCACACCTTCATCTTCAATGTGACATCTTTACTTTTCAGCAACTTAAAGAAGTATTTTGCAAGTGTAATATATCTTTTGATTTCTTGACTGCTACTTCTGTGAGTGTTGATTGTAGAAGCAAATAAAGCAAAATTTTGGACAACCTCAATCTTTTCTCCAGTTATCATGAGGCTGGGTATTGATCTAGTTGTAAGGATTTTTGTTTTGCTGATGTTAAGGCACAATCCATACTAAAGGCTGTGTTCTTTGATCTTCATCAGTAAATGTTTCAAATCCTCTTCACTTTCATCAAGAAGAGTTGTGTCATCTGCATAACACACATTGTTAATGAGTCTTCCTCCAATACTGATGCTATGTTCTACTTCAAAAAGTGCATCTTCTCTGATTGTTTATTTAGCATTGAGATTGAAGAGGTAAAGTGAAAGGATACAGCCTTGACGCACAGCTTTCCTGATTTTAAACCAGGCAGTGTTTCCTTGTTCTGTTCAAGACTGCCTCCTGGTCCATGTATGGATTCTTCATGAGTACAATTAATTTTTCTGGTATTCCCATTCTTCCCAATGCTATCCATAATTTTTTGTGACCTACATAGATAAATGCCTTTGCATAGTAAGTTAAACACAGATAGTCATCTTTCCACTATTCTATGGTTTCAGCTAATATTTATCAGATAGAAGCAATGATACCCCTGGTTCTACACTGGCTCTAAATCCAACTTGATTTTCTGACAGTTCCCTGTCTATATATTGCTGTAGTCACTTTTTTTTTCCTGCGGTACTGGGAGTTGAACCCAGGGCCTTGTGCTTGCATGCTTTGTAAATGCTGGACCACTGAGCTGCACCTCCAGCCCTCTTTTTTTTTTTTTTTTTTTTTTTTTTTTTTTTTTTTTTTACTTTTTGAGATAGGGTCTCATTAAGTTTCGCAGACTGCCTCTGGTCTCACACTTGCGATTCTCCTGCCTCTGCCTCCTGAGCCACTAGAATTACAGGCGTGCACCACCACCCCTGGCTGCTGCAATAGCTTTTGAATCACAGTTAGGAATGTTTTACTTGCATGTGATATTAGTGATATTGTTAGATCATTTCCACATTGGGTTAGATCCCCTTCCTTGGGTATAGGCACAAATATGGATCTCTTCCAGTTGATCAGAGAGCTGTTTCCAAATCTCTAGGCATGGACGAATGAGCAACTCCAGTGCTGTGTCTATTGAAATGTCTCTATTGGTATTCCATCAATTCCTAGAACCTTGTGCTTTACCATTCCCTTCAAGGCAGCACCCACTTTATCCTTCAGTACCATTGGTTCCTGATTATATGCAACCTCCTCAAATGGTTGTTCAACCACAAATTATTTTTTGTATAAGGACTCTGTGCATTCCTTCCATCTTCTTTTGATGTTTTCTGTGTCCTTTAATATTTTCCCTGTAGAAGCCTTCACTATTGCCACGCAAGGCTTCAATTTTTCTTCATTTTCTTAGCTTGAGAAAAGCAGAATGTGTTTTTCCCTTTTGGTTTTCTATTTACAGCTCTTTGCACATATCATTACAATATTTGTGTGGGGCACGTGACTCCCGGTCTGGCCCGGAGGTTCGGACGGGCTCCACCACCTCTCACACAGATACTAAAACACAATTCACTCGGGACCCTTGGGTGGGGGAATGGACTCCTGCGGCCCTTGGACCCCGGAGGAGATGGGAGAAAGGAAAAGCCTCAGGCGCTTTTGCCTTCCAGGGGCAAACACCTGTGTTGGTTGTCTCAGTAGTCAAGAGGAGACAGCTGTTGCTTCGTCAATGATCAGACAGAGAGCAGGTTCTTTCCTTATTGATGATTTCAATGGGAGAACATTCTTTCCTCACTGAAGGTCCAGGGGAGAGCAGTGGGAGAGGTGTTTCCTCATTGGTGGTCCAGGTAGGAATGGGCAAGAAAGTCTTGCTTAGCCGATGGTGTGGATGAAGAGGCGAAAAAGGGCAAAAAGGATCAAGCTGCCACAGCGCAGGTCTTTATATAGCTTGTCCAGGGAATGGCCTGAGCCAATCAGCTTTCAGTCCAATTGTACAATCGGGAAGGGTTTTGTACAAACGTGCAACCAAGTTACTTTCATTTTCCCTAGATTTCTAATTTACAAACCAGATATTCAAAAGCCATTTTCCCGGTTTGGGAGTTTTTGCCAATTTCCTCCCAACTTTTCCCTACAATTTGATTTTTTTCTCCTTGAGCTGCCATTTGAAGTCTTCTGCTTAGTAATTTAACTTCATCATGTCTTCCTTTTACTTTAGCTGCTTGACATTCAAGGGCAAGTTTTAGAGTCTCTTTTGACATATAATTTTTTTTTTCTTTTATTTTCCTGTCTTTTTGTAATGTTTTGCTTTCTTCATGAATGATGTTCTTTATGTCATGCCACAGCTCATCTGATCTTTGATCATTAGTGTGTAATGCATCAAATCTGTTCTTGAGGTGGTCTCTGAACTCAAGTGGGATATACTCAAGGTCATACCTTGGCTCTCCTGGATAGACACACATAAATATGCTATATAGCCAACATACTTAAAGGAAATTACTTGTTCTTTAAGTTAAACATTTATTTTCCTTTCACGTTATTTACTACTTCATTTCCTCCTGTGTAATTATATATGAAAATAGGTATATAATAATTGAGCTTATATTGAGGAATAAATGTTCTGTAACCTTATTCAATGCCTTTGAGGCATGAGATAGCTATGCTTATTACATATATACCCTTATCTGCACTTGTTCTTGATTGCAGCTATAATAATATAGGTAAACTTAACATTTTGAAATAATTACTATACTTCAAGTTGGCTTTTGCAAACATTATGTGAACAAAACATCCAAGAATACAATTCAAAACTTGCATTACCTCATAAAATGGAAATAAAAAAGAATAATCAAACTATACCAAATTTCTCAAATTGAACAAAGGCAGCATTTCTGCTTCAACACATTCAGTATTCCTATAAAATTTTCTTTAAGAAATTTATTTTATTTAGTCACCCTCGAAGGTAGGAAAAACATCTGTCAAATGAATGTAAGTGTTTGTTTTGTGAAAATAAAACAAAACAAAAACCAGAATCTGGAATGTAAGATTGTTTCAACACATCTCCCCATGTGATGAGTAATTTCTCATTTGCTGTTTGCTGTGGACCTCCAAAGCGGATGTGTAGGGAGTCACAGGGAAGCAAGAGGAATAAATATGTGAAATAAAGGTTTTATTTAACTTGAAATGAACTAAGCAGTGTTCCAAAGAGGAATATGAAGTAGCTCAAAAGCCACCTATCCCAAGCCATGGCCATAATGCCACTGATGACTATATCATTTAGGTATGAACTAGTCTGGTTGCAACTGGCAAAACTTCATGTACATCATAGTGTCAAAAATTCATATATATATATATATATATATGTATATATACATATATATATATATATATGCAATTTAAATATGTATTAATTTTAAAATCCCTATAGGGGACAGCCTTGTTATTAATACAGTAAGGAGCAGATGCTGTAGCATATGGCATACTAACTCATATTTATGTTAATTTTATGTAAATAGGATTTTAATACAGTAACATTAATCTGTTGTAGCATTGGTTTTTCTCATATATCACTTTACCCTCTTTTTAGGTGAGATTAATGTAGGTAGTTTACACTGCTTAGAAAGTCCTTTTCGGGAGAATAAAGAACAATGACTCACTTCAATCTTTAATATATATGTTTAAATAGAATGTCAATCAGTTTGAGAAACTAAGAATTTATATAAATTTGTTTTCTTGCAGATTTAAATCTAAGCAGATTTTAAAAAATACAGATAAAGGACAGTATAGTATCAGTGTAGAAAATAAAACTTAAGCTTTAAGCTAAATAGCACTCAAACGCCTGCAGTCATACCAATGTGTCCTCTGATCTAGTCAGATCTTGGAAGATAAGCAGGGCCAAACCTGGTTAGTACTTGGATGGGAGACCACCTGGGAAAATCAGATGCTATAAGCTTCGAGAAGGACCTGGCAACCCACTCCCAAAAAACAATCAGCTATTGAAAACCATATGCATAGCAGAGAAGTACAACAATAGTGTTTCCTCTGTTGTACATAGGGTCACTGTGAGTCAGGCACCGACTGGACAGCACCTAACAACAACAACCACAACCAGAAAGCACTCAAATGGATAGATAAAATAGATAAGAAGGAAATTTCTCAAATTATGTCTTCAATTTGGAGTTGCTCTTACAAGTGTGTATACATTCTTTAATTTTAGATTTTAAATATTGAGCAACTTTTTATTAAAGAGATTCCATATATAGTATTTTAATATCACTTTTTAGGTGGTGAATATAGAGATGTACCCCATTTAATTTTCTAAAACAATATGTTTTTGCCAATAGAAATATAATCCCTAACATGTTACTAGATGAAATATGAGGGAAAATTTATGTGTTTAGTTTTCTCAGAATTGTATTAACATTATACTAAAAGGAAGTAAGAAATGGGGTATTTGATACTATTTTTATACTTATAACAAATAACAGTATTTAATGGTAAGTTATTAACATATTGAGTTTTAATTATGTAATTAAATATAATATTATACTATATTTAACATGTATATAATCTAGTAATAAAATACATTTAACCTAGAAAGAAAAAAAATTATCTATACCTTACTGTCATAGTAAAATTCTTTTGGTTTGTAACCTTAATTAGAAGAAGCCTAAGGAGATAAATTCCTTTCTTCACTTCCCCACTTGAAAATAACGATTTGTAATGTTATTAATAGATATTTTTTCAAAAGCCTAAGTTTATAATCATGTAACTATGAAGTAGAAATGCATGCTATTCTGCTTTTTGGTTTGATCAACTCAATCAAGACCAAGCCAGATCTTAAAAAATACAATTTTAGATTAAGATGAGATGAATCCAGCATAAAACCAATTCACAAATGTACAGGAAGCCTTTAGGGGTCCAAATATGAATGACATTTGTGTGGGCAATGTATGTTTGAGTAAGGAACCAGCAGTGCAATGGGATAGAATAAAGTTAAGTCCATATTCTTAAATCTATGGATAAATGCAAATTTTGACAAATGATTTTTAATCTTTTGGACTCATTTATGACACACATGAGATCTCTTTGTGAAATAAATTTTCATGGACATAGATTTAATATGTATACTTGTAATTAAAGCCTTTAATATTTGACTGTATAAGCAATTATGACACAAAATATCCCCATAATAATTGTGGAGAAAATTTCAATTCAATACTTACCTCATAAGTAAACACATGTTGAAATTTAATTGATGGGTCATATTAGTTTATTTTGATTCAAACAGAATATATTGTTTTAAAGAAATATGTGGGATTTGGAATAATTTCAACAGGGAAAATACATATTTTTCCACATGACCTTATATTTTCTTCATAAATACCAGGTGCTGCATGCGAGGGAGAAGGACCTAACGATCCACTTCCAAAACAATCCACCAGTGAAAATCCTAAGAATAGCAGAGAAGCACTGACAGTAATCCTGAGCATGGCATAGTATCAGAGACTGTTTTGTTCTGTTGTACTTAGGGTTGCTTTGGGTCAGACCTGACTGGAAAGCACATAATAACAACAACACTCAAGCTAACACTGATCCTAGATAACTTATAAAAATGGAGGTTGATTATGGAAACATACTACTTTTTGCACATATGAGACCCGTAAAATGTCCTAGCTGAAATCTTGAATTTTTCAGAGTGAAGCTATTCTTTACAATTGTGGTAGGTACTCAAATTATTTTTTAAAAGGAAATATGATACCCTGAGATTCAGTGAAAATGTATGGGATCATATCATGTCCTGTCTTAGGACAAGTGTAATATGTTCTGAAGTGGATAAACATCATAATTCATACAAAAAATACAATGTTATTTTACTTTGGGTGTTTCAAAGTTATGTCATTTTCAGTAAAATGGATGGAAGTAAGGACCATCATCTTAAGTGTAATAAGCAAGACCCAGAAAAACAAATCTGATTTCTCTTATATATGGACATTAGATTTTCCTATATATTTAAAATATTATAATATGTAAGTGTATGTCCTGAATGTAGAGGGTGACTATGTAGGAAGATAAAAAGGAAGTAAAGGGGGGGAAAGGAACAATTAAAAAGGGTAATGGGGGAAGAAAGATAAATTATCAGAGATTTTCTCTCACAGGCAGAATATATGTATGTGTATATATATGTATATCTATGACATGCAATATATATGTATATATGGCATATATAAACACATATGTATATATATATATATGACATGAAAGCAGAAGAGGGATGATTTTGGGGGAGGAAGGGAATTGAAGAAGGGAGAGATGACATGAGAAAGTAATAGGTGGTGAACATAAGCTGTGTGCAGTAACGTACATCATATATGGAAATGACATAATGAAACCCATTAATCTGTGCACTGTAAATACCTTTCTTGACAGTGGATT
>VMDO01006736.1:0-97377 GCA_007922755.1 Pedetes capensis
AAAAGCTATTGATTTTTGTGTGTTAATTTTGTAGCCTGCAACTTTGCTGAAGGAGTAATTAGATCCAAAAGTTTTCTGGTTGAGGTTTTGGGGTCTTTCAAGTATAAAATCATATCATCTGTAAATAATGACAATTTGACCTCTTCCTTGCCAATCTGTATCCCTTTGATTTCTTTCTCTTGTCTGATTGCCCTGGCCAAAACTTCAATTACTATGTTGAATAGAACAGGAGAGAGAGGACATCCTTGTCTTGTTCCAGATCTAAGAGGAAATGGTTTTAGTTTTTCTCCATTTAATATAATGTTGGCTGTAGGTTTGTTATAAATGGCTTTTATGAAATTAAGGTATTTGCCTGTTCTACCTATTTTCTCCAATGTTTTTATCATGAAAAGGTGTTGCACTTTATGGAAGGCCTTTCAGCATCAATTGAGATGATCATGTGGTTTTGTCAGTTTCTTGATATGTGGATTACATTAATTGATTTCCGTATGTTAAACCAGCCTTGCATCTGTGGTATAAATCCCACTTGGTCATGGTGAATAATCTTTTTCATATGCTGCTGTATTCTGTTTGCCAGAATTTTATTGAATATTTTTGCATCTAGATTCATAAGGGAGATGGATCTATAATTCTCTATTTTAGATGAATCTTTTCCTGGTTTAGGTATCAGGGTGATGGTAGCTTCATAGAATGTATTTGGGAGTGTTCCCTCCTTTTCTATTCCTTGGAATAATTTGAGGAAGACAGGTATTATATCTTCTTTCAAAGTCTGGTAAAATTCTGCCGTCAATCCATCAGGACCTGGGCTCTTCTTTGTTGGGAGACTTTTAATTACCTTTTCTATTTCTGTATAGGTAATGGGCTTCTTTAGGTCGGTTATGTCTTCTGGGGATAGTTTTGGTAGGTCATACGTGTTAATAAATTTGTCCATTTCTTGTGCATTTTCATATTTTTGGGAATACAGTCTCTCATAGTAATCCCTGACAATTTTCTGTATTTCATTGGAATCGGTGGTTATGGATCCGTTGTCTTTCATAATCCATACTATGTTAGATTTTTCCTTTAAAAGGAATGTTAAAAGACCAAGAGCTGATTGTTGTTGTTCAGGAAGTCAAAGTACCAGTTTCTCAGTGCTGCCTAAAACTACACTGTGCCAAAAACAAGTACTAAAAATGTATAAACAAAGATATGCTCTAAAAACAGAGTTCGTAAGAGTTGCCTGAAAAGTTCAGAACAAAATCAACTTCTTAAAAATGAAAGATACATAGCCAGATTAGACTTATTACAAACTCATATTCAGAAAACCATAGTGAAGTCTATGTTGTTGCCAATTTTAATTGTGAAGCTAATACTGGAATTTTTTAAAATACTGAATATCTAATTAGTAAAATTTTTAAATCCCAGTATCAATTAATCACAAGGGGGAAAAGCAGATAGACTTACTCCTTTCTAAAAATAAAATTGGTCCACATTTCAATGCATTCCAATATTTATTAGCTTGTTTCCTAAACTGTTTCAATTAAATCAATAATGATTCTTGTTGACTGTAAGTAATGAGGTCAAACAGAAATGTATACAATTACCCTAAAGGATAATATACTGTCTACCAGCTTTGCTTATAAAGTGTGCATATTAGTAAAGTTTAATTGCTTTTGTTCCATTGACACAAAAAGAAGACAGAAGAGAGAGAGGTATTACAAACGACAACACCTATTATAGGACCAAACAATACATCAGGAGATCCCAGAGGCACGTTCGTTTTTCTGCAAAGACAGATTACAAGATATATAGAGATATAGATATATATATAGATACACACATACACACACACACACACACACACACACACACACACACATATTTGAGACATGTATTGCTCAGGCTGGAATTCTGTTAATTATTTTAAAGGAATAAATCTATGCTTTCTTTTTTCTCTGAGTCACGTTTTTCCATTTTTTTTGCACGTTTGCCCGTAACTAATAACACTTGTTAAATTTTATATAAAAAATGAAACAGGCAGGGGCCATGGCACATGCCTGTAACTCTAGCAACTCAGGAGGCTAATGTAGGAGAATCACACCTTCGAAGCCAGAGGCAGCCTGCACAACTTAGTAAGACCCTGTGGCAAAATAAAAAATGAAAAGGGAGCACAGAGTATAGTTCAGTGATGGAGTGCTTGCTTAGCAAGCATAAGCCTTGTATTAAATCACTAGTTCTGAAATACATACATACATACATACATACATACATACTCACTCACTCACTCAGTCCTCACTCTACAGTCTCAGATTTACCTGCCCCAGTCTCTGGGGCTCAGTTCAAGCAGAGACAAAGTGAGCAGTGAAGCTCTGCTGCTTGGGTAGCCAGAGCACCCCGGCCAATATGGGACAAAAATAAATAAATAAAAGCTGGTTTCAAAGGAGAAAGATTTGCCTCCACTGAGTTCAGCAAAACAAAAATACCATGGATTTTAAGGGTAATTCCAAAGAAAGAGTTTCAAAAGGTTTTTTGTTTTGTTTTGTTTTGTTTTGTGGTACTAGGGGTTGAATCCAGGGCCTCAAGCCTGCATGCTTTGCAAGTGCTGGACTACTGAGCTGTGCCCCCAGCCTATTTTTTTTGACTTTTTGAAACAGGATCTCGTTAAACCACACAGATTGCTTCTGGTCTCGAACTTGCTATCCTCCCACCTCCACCTCCCAAGCGGCTGGGATTACAGGCGTGCGCCACTGAACCCGGCAGAAAGAGTTTCAAAAGGGTTTTAGCAGTGTATGGAAAGGAAATTGGTCATGTTAGAGAAGTACAATTGTTGTTGTTATGTGTTGTTGGGTTGGGTCCAACTCATAGCGACCCTATGTACAACAGAGCGAAACACTGCCTGACACCGTACCATGCCCGACACTATGTCAGTGCTTCTCTGCTATTCATAGGATTTTCAATGGCTGATTGTTTTGGGACTATTTCAGGAGTGGGCTATCATGTCTTTCTCCCATTTTTTGCCCTGCTGGGAATCAAACCCAAAACCTCAGAGAGCATAGTTTTTAAATCTGTTTTTGCAAATTTCCTATCTTACATGATATTTTTGTTTGTTCTGATCTCTGCCTGGTTTGATTGTTTGGACCCTTGGCTCTCCATTTACCTGCCACAGTGAGGCAAAGGCTGACAGGAAGCGTAGTGTATGCAGGCAGAGCTTGCCAAGTGGCCCTTCCCATTGTAGGGTTCTAAACTGCTTCATTCATGACACCCAATGTAAGTCTTTCCCTTGTTTTGATTCATTTTCTCTAGAAGAGTATCCACTAATCTCCTGGCAGAAAGGCAAAATCCTGGTGCCAACATTTTAGCAGCCAGGTCCAGACACCTCACTCCTCCACCTGTACCCTTTTCACTTACCCTGCTCCCAGGAGGCCAGCCTCTAACCGTGCCTAGAGCTCACTCTGGGAGATCCATGGGCTCAACCTCCACAGAAAACAGACCTGCAGCATTAAACTGGGAAGGGGGTGGCTTAGTGACCATACAGCCCAGCAGAGAAGCTCAGCCTCCAACCACTTCTTTCAAGCAGTCCTTCTTGTCTGCTTTCTGAGACACTTGGCACCTCCAATTCCAAAGCCTTTCCAAGGTTCTGGGGCAAGAACTGGCTTTTCTTCCGTGTTCTCCAAACCCAAAAGCATTTAGCTTTCACCTTTCACTGATCAGTTAAGCTCTTTGGTATTCAATTCTCCAACTTCCAAAATGTTATTAACATTGTGTTCCCTTCTGCTTCTCTTTAATAAATCCAAGAGTTTTTAAAATTCTCTTTTCCTGATATTAGAGTCTCCGGAGAAAGCAAAGATAAACACATGTTTAATCCACCATGCCTGAGAGCAACTGCTACAAAATAAATAACTTTTTAAAATAAAGTTATGCTGAACCATTTTATGCCAAGGAAATGCAGTTAAGCAAGCCTTTTACTTGTCAAGTGCCTGGTCCTTTTTCTACTCTCCACAAAGCTCCACTAATCAATTTCCCATATGCCTTGCTCTCCTCAGCTCTGGGCACTCAATCTGCCTCTTCCTCACCCTAAGCGCCCACAGCACTGCCCACCTGGGCCACAGGTGGTTCTTGCTTTCAGAGCATGACTGCATCCCCTCTCCGTGCTCCTCTGCCTAGTGCCTCCTACTTCCCTAGACATTCCTTTCAGTCCCCTCCCCTTTTTTTTTCTTCTTTCTTCAGTCTCTCAACCTCCACAAGCTTCCTCTCTACTTAAAAAAAAAAAAAAGTTAAAAAAACATTTGTAAGGAAACTAACAGCTTCCCCTGACAGTGGTATGCTGGAGTAGTTACTCCAACGAGCCCTCCTGTACCAAACAACTAGTTCTTGGCTAAAATAAAAATAACACTTTTCACGTATTGATGGGCTTCCAGAAAGTGAAAGTGATCTCCACAGACCCCAACACCATAATCAAAAAGAACAACCATAAGAGCATATAAACTGACCTGGATCCAGGGGGAAAAAAAAAGCTTTGCAGCACATAAACTGACTTGGATCCAGGGGGAAAAAAAAAAGCTTTGCAGCAAACAAACCCTTAGGTAGCAAAATGCTAAGTACCAATGGCAATATGAATGAAGCCTGTTATTTAGTAGACTAATATAGCACAAAAACCAAAAGGACACAGACCAAAGGCTCACATTAAGCTTAACTTCATGAACTATAAGTTTATAGCCAGACGCAGTGGCACACGCCTGTAATCCCAGTGGTTTGGGAGGCCGAGGCAGGAGGATCGCAAGTTCAAGACCAGACGCAGTCTGCATATCTTAGGGAGACCCTGTCTCAAAAAGTAAAAAAAAAAAAAAAAAAAAATGGGCTGGGGGCACAGCTCAGTGGTCCAGCACTTGCAAAGCATGCAGGCGTGAGGCCCTGGGTTCGACCCCCCAGTACAGAAAAAACAAAACAAAACAAAACAAAAAACTAAGTTTATTAGGGCTGATTGCAGGGGTGTGGGCGATTCACGGACAGACTTTGCATATAGCTCTGGCAAGAGAAGTTCCTACCAAGAAGTCCAGGGGAAGCTGCACCACTGGCAAGTCCTACCCTCAGCCAACTGTTTGTCTCTTTGATCACTTAGCATCATGTGCAACTGGGATCAGAAGGGCTAATAATTGGCACCTCAGAGGAGGGTCTTATAGAGGCCCCTAAGGGTCTCCAGAGGGTCTTATGACTCTCCTTTCCCAGTTCCTCCAAGAGGAAATGCTGATAACTCCATTACCATTACTATTGGCCTCCAAGGCAATCCCCCCAAAAAATCAGCCATTAAAAACCCTATGAGAGTCACTATAAGTCAGGCATGACTCGACAGCACCTACCAACAACAACAACAACAACAAGCTACGCTAGTTCTGCTTATTTCATTGCCATGGCTGCACACTGCCCCAAGGTTCTGTATTAAGATAGCTTAGATGGTGTTTATCATGTCCAGCCCTGAGAAACTGCTGCACTACAACTAAGACTTCAACAGTGATAAGGAAGGGAACTTGATCTTAAGACCCCAAATTAAGCCAAGAACCCTAAAGGAGACTAAAATGGCATTAGGTATACAGTCCTTGGATCCCTGTAGAAACAAAAGTAAATCTCTCCCTAATTTGGGGCCTCTGTTAAACAAATCCAATGAGCATCATCAGAAGTATTTGTAGACACAAGCAATAGACTTAGACCTCTACCGATATACAGTACTGGATATATGAGATGTGGAAAGTAAAGTAAATGTCAGTATTACCTTGACAAAAATAGGGCATAATACCAAAAGAGGAAAGGAAAACTCATACTAAAGGCAAAATGAAAATGGGAACAATTTTGTAGTACTTCTTAATTTTGCCTAGGGCTGGCTTTGACCTCCGATTAATTCTCAAAGGCATGGAATGGTGGAAAGATCTACATCCATATAATGATATAAACTCTTAACAATCTGCTACTACATCATACATGTTGTTGTTGTTGTTGTTGTTGTTGTTGTTGTTGTTGTTGCTGATGCCGTCAAGTTGGGTCTGACTCATAGTGACCCTAAGTACAACAGAACAAAACACTCTCCGGTTCTGTACCAGGCACACGATCCTTTTTGTTTAAGCCCATTGTTACAGACAGTGTGTCAATCCATCTAACTGAGGGTTTTCTTTTTGTTCATTCACCTGCCACTCTCCCAAACATGATGTCTTTCTCCAGGAAGTTGTCACTCCTGACAATATGTCCAAAATACATAATATGAATTTTAGCCATCCTTGCTTACTAGGAGCACTCTGGTTGCACTTTTCCTAGGACAGATCCGTTGGTTCTTTTGGCAGTCCATGGTATATTCAATATTCATCTCCAGCACTATACTTCAAAAGCATCACTTCTCCTATCTCCCTTATTCAATGTCCAGCTTTCACAACATATGATGAGACTGAAAATACCATGGTATGAGTCAGGCACATTTTCATCTTCAATGTGATGTCTTTACTTTTCAATATTTTAAAGAGTTCTTTTACAATAGCTTTTCCCAATGCAATGTGTCTTTGATTTCTTGACTGCTGCTTCCATGGGTGTTGAGTGTAGAACCAAGAAAAGCAAAGTCTTGCACAACCTCTATCTTTTCTCCTTTTGTCATGAAGTTGCATGCTGACTCAGTTGTAAGGATTTTTGTTCTGTTGATATTGAGGCGCAATCCATACTGAAGGCTGTGCTCTTTGATCTTTATCAGTAAATATTTCAAATCCCCTTCACTTTCAGCAAGCAGAGTTGTATCATCTGCATAATGTAGATTGTTAATGAGTCTTCTTTGATGATGCCACATTGTTCTTCAAAGTCCAGCTTCTCAAATTATATGCTTAGCATACAGAATGAAGAAGTACAGTGGAAGGATACAGCCGTGATGCACACCTTTCTTGACTTCAAATCAGTGTCTCCCTGCTCTGTTCCAACAACTGCCTCATAGTCCATGTACAGATTCCTCATGAGTACGATTACGTGCTCTGGTATTCCCGTTCTTCACAATATCATCCATAATTTGTTATAATCCACACAAATGCCTTTGCATAGTCAATAAAACAGACATCTTTCTGATATTCTCTGCTTTCGGCTAATATCTGACATCAGCAATGATGTCCCTGGTACCATGCCCTCTTCTGAATCCAGCTTGATTTTCTGGCAGTTCCATGTCTATACACTACTGCATGTACTTTTGAATAATCTTAAGCAAAATTTTATTTGTGATATTAATGATATCATATAATTTCCACATTTGGTTGGCACAAATTGGATCTCTTCCAGTCAGTTGGCCAGGTAGCTGTCTTCCAAATCTCTCGGCATAAACAAGTTAGCACCTCAAGTGCTACATTTGTTAAAACATCTCCATAGATATTCCATCAATTCCTGGAACCTTGTGTTGGACCAATTCCTTCAAGGCAGCTTTCCTGGCACAAATTGGATCTCTTCCAGTCAGTTGGCCAGGTAGCTGTCTTCCAAATCTCTCGGCATAAACAAGTTAGCACCTCAAGTGCTACATTTGTTAAAACATCTCCATAGATATTCCATCAATTCCTGGAACCTTGTGTTGGACCAATTCCTTCAAGGCAGCTTCCACTTCTTCCTTCAGCAGCATTGGTTCCTGTTCAAATGCAATCTCTTGAAATGATTAGTCACCCACAATTTTGGGGGGATAATGATTCTGCATGTTCCATCTTCTTTTGATGTTTTCTGTGTTGTTTAACATTTTCCCTGTAGAATCCTTCACTATTGCCCCTAGAGGCTTGAATTTTTTTCTTCAATTCTTTAAGTGTGAAAAAAAAAACAAAGTGTGTTCTTCCCTTTTGGTTTTCTATCCCCAGCTCTTTGCACATGCCATTATAATATTTTGTCTTCTTTAGCTGTCCTTTGAAATCTTCTATTTATTTCCTTAACTTCATCACGTCTTCCTTTTACTTTAGCTGCTCAATGTTCAAGGGTAAGTTTCAGAGTCTCTTTTGACATATAATTTGGTCTTTTCTTTTTTTCCTGTCTTTTTAATAACCTTTTGCTTTTCTCATGAATGATGTTTTTGATATCATGCCACAACTCATCTGGTCTTTGATCATTAGTGTCTAATGCATCAAATCTGTTCTTGAGGTGGTCTCTGAACTCAGGGAGGATATACTCAAGGTCATACCTTGCCTCTGGTACACTTGTTCTAATTTTCTTCAATTCAGTTTGAACCCACATATAAGCAGTTGATGGTCTAATTCACAATCAACACCTGGTCTTGTTCTGACTTTTAGTATTGAACATTGCCATCATCCCTTTCAAGAAATGTAGTCAATTTTGTTCCTGTATGTTCCAGCTGGTGAATTCCATGTGTATGCTGGTGAAAAATATGTGTTTCCAATGAAAAGGTTGTCAGTATGATTTCCAGCATTGTGTCTGGTACTAAGGCCATATTTTCCAAGTAGTGAGCATTCTTAGTTTCCAAGTTTTGCATTCCAGTCACCAGTAACTATCACTACATCCTGATTGCATGTTCGATCTATTTCAGATTGCAAAAAAATCAGTAAAAATCTTTCCTATCTTCATTTGTGGCCTTAGTGATGGGTGTGTAAATTTGAATAGTCATATTAGCTGGCATTCCTTGTAGGCTATGGATATTATTCTATCACTGACAGTATTGTACTTCAGGACAGATCTTGAGATATCAGGTCCTGCTCCTTAGTCTGTCTTAGGCTGGAAGCTCAGCCGAAAGCTGTCCACTATGGGTTATCCTGCTAGTATCTAGTATCCTGCTAGTATCTGTAATACTTGTGGCATTGCTTTTAGCATCAGAGAAACACACAATCTCCCACAGTATGGCAAACTGACAGACATGTGGGGGACATCATACATAGCCCACAGGAGAGTATTCAAATACAAAACCCTTACAAATTTAGATTACAACCTGAGAGCTTCCTGACAGTCACATCACTTTCATAAAGACTGCTTCACTGATAATACCAGCAATATCCAAGTGATCACAACAGTATTATTGTAGATTAAAATAAAGAAAAAATGCCGTATGCTGTAATAAGCCAGCATACCTAAGATACCTTGTTGTACTTTGCTCAGTTGTTTGCAGATGGTCGTCTACTTAGGTAAGTTCAACCATGCTATTGTATGTACAATAGCTTATGTAAGTACAATCCTCTACTTATGTAAGTACAATCCATGCTATTGTATATTATCTATCCCTAAGCAGTCTTTCCCACATCTAATTCACATGTTCATACATCAACTGATAAATGGGTGCTTTCAGCTAATGCATGGTGAGTTCCTCTTTTTTTTTTCCATTCACTAGTATTTGTGGAATCATTTAATATTATTATACTAAGTTGCAAAAAAAAGAAGTTGATAGAGAATCTAAAAAGGGCTTAAATTAAACCTCAGAAGTGAAAAACACAAACGTGTAAGACTAAGACAAAAATAATTACATATGCCAAAGAACAAGTTTTACCCTTACAAAGATATTCCCTGGACCGGGCATGGTGACACATGCCTATAAATCCCAGTGTCTTGGGAGACAGAGGCAGGAAGATCACAAGCTTGAGGCCAGAGGCAGCTTGCATAACTCAGAAAGACCCTTTCTCAAAATAAAAATAAAAAATGGGCTGGGGAGCTATGCCAGTGGTACAGTGCTTTCAATGCATATACAAGGCCCTAGGTTCAACCAGCAAGTACTATAAATAAATAAATAAATAATAATAATATATTTACTAGAGTTATGCCTGTGGATCAATGGTAGGTTCAATGATATAAAGAACATCATTAAAGAGCATGTATAAAGCTAGGTGTGGTGGTACATGCCGGTAATCCCAGTGACTTGGGAAGCAGAGACAGGAGGATCACAAATTCAAGGCCAGAGGCAACCTATATAACTTAGTGAGACTTTGTCTCAATTTAAAAAATAAGAAACTGGGCTGGGGTACAGCTCAGTAGCAGAAGGCTTGAAAAACATGCACAAGGCTCCAAGTTCAGTCTCCTAGTGATGAAGAAGAAGAGGAGGAAGAGGAAGAAGAAGAGGAAAAGGAAGAGGAAGAGGAAGAAGTAATAGTAGTAGTAGTAGTAGTAGTAGTAGTAGTAGTATAAATGCCTAAATTAATGACTCTATGCAAGAAGGAGTCAGCCAAGTGAGGCAGCACATGCATGTAATCCCAGCATTCAGGAGAATGAGGCAGGAGGATTGCCATGGGACCTGGCTACATAGCGAGTCCCAGGCCAACTTCAGCTACAGAGTGAGACTCTGTCTCAAAAACCAAAAACAAACAAACAAACAAAAAAAACCCCAAAAACAAAAACAAAAAATAAAAACAAACAACAACAACAACAAAAAAAAAACACCTAAAAACACCAAAGGAGACAGTCTGTTAGTACATCAATAGGATTACCAATTATCAGACCTTATAGATGTCTCTTTCATTGTGTTAACTATTTTGATAACTTGGTCTATGGTTGAGAAAGTGGTGTTTTTAACACTGTCCCTATATTAAGTAACCTACAATGCACAACAAAAAACCACCTTTCTCAAGCTTAAATAAGAGGGCGTGATACAAGAAACAAAGGAGGTATTCAGGGAGGATGTTTGGCCCCAAAATAAATACAGTGTTTCTCTCAAGCATATCAATTTATTCAGTAGCAAGTAGTGAAAAATAATTTTGTACAATAGAAGTGACATTGAGTTAAAGTATAAAATACAGGTAATATTTAGGACAAAATACAAAACAAAGTGTTGGTCTTGCAGACATTGGTTCAATTATGCTCTTTGGTCTTGTGGGGATAAACAGTCACTCCATTCTTGCTATTTGTGGAAAGGTCTGCAGCTCACCAAGTACAACTATATTTTTAGTACTACTGGTACCACAAACATGAAGGCTAGGATTAATAAACTAAGATACAGGGATTTCAGGGTAAGATGGCAAACTAAAAGCTTCCTCCATGTGACTCAATAAATAAGAATCTCGTAACAAAGACACACTACATTTCAAAGAGAAAAAGAATGGAAGATGGAGAAGTACCAGAGAGGTTACAGGACAGAAACAAAAAGGCTACACAGAGAAAGGTGTTGTCGAGTTGGTGCCCGACTTATAGCGACCCTACGTACAACAGGTCAAACACTATTGTGCTTTTCTGCTATTTATAGGGTTTTCAATGACTGATTGTTTTTTCGGAGTGGGTTGCCAGGTCCTTTTCCCAAGCCTACAGCATTTGGTAGGGCTGGGATTTAGCTCAGTTGGTAGAGCGCTGCGCTGCAGTCTCTGAGGTCCCGAGTTCAATTCCCAGCACTGCAAAAATGGGAGAAGGGCCTGGCAATCCACTCCCAAGGCAATCCCAAAACAGCCATTGAAAACCCTATGAGGGTCGCTATGAGTCGGATACTGACTCAACAGCACCTAACAACAACAACAACAACAACAGCATTTGGTATTCCCAGGCAGTCTCCCACCCAAGTACTAACCAGGACTGATCCTGCTTAGCTTCTGAGATTTGACAGGGTTGGATGCTACAGTGGTAAGGCTTCAGGCTTCTATGGTTATTAACAGGGTAATAGTTGACTTTAATTGATTTAAATTGTATTTCCATTTTAGTGTTGTTGCAGAAGAGATATGCAACCCAACAGATATGAAAATCACAACTTAGAAACATAAGAAATTTATAATGTAAACCAACATGACTCCTCCAAAAGTTCACAACTCTTCAATAACTGAATCCAAAGACACTGAAATGGCTGAGATGCCAGACAAATCATTCAAAAATCTAGTGTTAATAATGATCAATGATCTTGAAGAGGATTCAACCCTGAAGTGCCACCAAAAAAAGAGAAAAAGTAAAAAAGAAAGAAAGAGAAAGAGAGAGAGAGAGAGAGAGAGAGAGAGAGAGAGAGAGAGGAGAGGAGGGGAGGGGAGGGGAAAGGAAGTAAGGAAAGGAAAGGAAAGGGTAAGGAAAGGGTAAGGAAAAGAAAGAATTTTGTAGCTGTTGGATGAAAGAAAAGAAAAGATCCAACTGTTTTCTGTCTACAAGAAACACACCTCGCTGGAAAAGGCTCACACAGACTGAAAATGTAAGGACAGAAAATGATATTCCAAATGAATGGAATCTGTTGTTATTGCTGTTGTTGTTGTTATTGTTTTCAGTACTGGAAGGTTGAACCTGGGGCCTTGTGCATGCTAGGTCTTGCTAAGTTGTGCACACTGCCTCTGGCCTCAAATTCCCAATCTTCCTGTCTCAGCCTCCCAAGTCACTGGGATTACAGGTGTGTGTCATGGCACCCCGCTATAGATGGAATCTAAAAGCAAGCATGAGTAGCTATACTTCTTTATGGCAATGCGGACTTCAAGCCAAAATTAGTCAGAAGGGCTAAAGACAATCACTACATATTAATAAGGGGAATAATCCATCAAGAAGATATAACAATTGTAAATATATATGCACTGAACATTTGTGTACCCAATTTCATAAAACAAACACTGCTAGATATAAAGAGGTCCAAAAACAATAACAGTGGATGACTTCAGTACCCTACTCTCATCAACAGATGATCATCTAGACCCCCCAAAAAAAAAAAAGTAATAACCAAACTCAGATTTGAACTGCATCATAGGCAAAACTGACATAAAAGATAGCTACAAAATATTTCATCCAACAGCTACAAAATACATATTCTTATGAGCAGCCCATGATTTTAAGCTATAAAGCAAGTCTTAATATAAAAAAACTATAATAATTTTGTATCTTACCAGACCAAAATAGAATAAAACTAGAAATCAACAAGAAGAGAAACTATTCAAATATATGGAGACTTAACAATATATTTTTTAATGATCAGTAGATCATGGAATAAATCAGGAAGGAAATTTTAAAATTTCTAGAAATCAAATGAAAATGAAAATATAAGCTGCCAGAACCTCTGGGATACATCAAAGGCAGTTTTAATAGAGAACTTTATAGCTGTGAGTGCCTACATTAAAAAAAAAAAATCAATGTGATCTCAAATAACCCAATGATGCACCTCAAGGCTTTAGAAAAACAAGAACAAGACAAAGTCAAGATTAGTACATGGAAAGAAATGATAATGCATGGAGATTAATGAAATGGAGACTGAAAGAACAAGTCAAAGGATCAATGAAACAAAGCGTTGGGTCTTTGAACAGATAAATGAGATTGACAAGCCGTTAGCCAAATTAACAAAAAGAGAGAGAAGACCTAAATTAATAAAATTAGAGATAAAAAAAAAAGAGGATATTACAACAGATATCATTGATACCCAGAGGACCATTAGGGAAAACTTTGAATACTTATATTCCAATAAATTAGAAAATCTAGAAGAAATTGATAAATTTCTGGACACATACAACCAGTCAAAACTGAACCAATAGGCTATAAAAAATCTAAACAGATATATAACAAGCAGTGGGATTGAAGCAGTAAAAATCTCTCTCAACAAAGAAAAGCTCAGGACTGGACAGATGCACCACTGATTTCTACCAGTCCTTTAAAGAAGAATTAACACCGATGCTCCTCACACTGTTCCACATAATAGAAAGTGAAGGAATGCTTCCAAACTCATTCTGCAATGCCATCATTCCCCTGACACCAAAACCAGATAAGGACACAATAAAAAAAGAAAACCATAGACCAATTTCCCTGAGGAACACAAACACAAAAATCCCAATAAAATATTTTCAAACAGAATTCAACAGCACATTAAGAACATCATATACCATGATAAAGTTGATTTCATTCCAGGAATGCAAAGATGGTTCAACATATGCAAATCAATAAATGTAATACAACACATAAATAGACTCAAGGACAAAAACTGCATGATCATCTCAACAGATGCAGAAAAAGCCTTTGGCAAATTGAATATCCTTTCATAATAAAATCTCTGAAAAAACTATGAATAGAAGGGATACACCTCAACATAATAAATGCTACATACAACAAATCTATTGTCAACATTATGCTGAATAAAGAAAAAGGGGAGGCATTTCTTCTGAATTCAGAAATGAGACGAGAACATCTATTTTCTCCACTCTTGTTCAATATACTGCTTGAATTCTGTGCAACAACAAGGCAAGAAAAATAAAATGTATACAAATAGGAAAAGAAGAAGTCAAATTATACATATTTGCAGATAATATGATCCCAGACTTAAAAGACCTTTAAGATTTCACCAAGAAAGAGAGCTCAGTGGTAGAGAGTTTGGCTAGCATACTCAAGGCACTGGGTTCAATCCCCAGCACTGAGAGGTGTAGGGAAGAATTGGGAGGAATTGGCAAAATCTCCCAAACTGGGAAAATGGCGTTTGAATATCTGGTTTATAAGTTAGAAATCTAGGGAAAATGAAAGTAACTTGGTTGCATGTTTGTACAAAACCCTTCCTGATTGGACAATTGGGCTGAAAGCTGATTGGCTCAGGCCATTCCGTGGGCGAACTACATAAAGAGCTGCGCTCGACCTTTTTGGCACGGCCTTTCTGGCATCCCTTTCTGCGCCTTCTCGTGGGTTCCTGCCCGGACCACAGATGAGGAAGCGCCTCTCCGGCTGCTCTCCCCCGAACCTTCGGTGAGGAAATAATGCTCTCCCGCTGCAATCCTCAACAAGGAAAGGAACCTGCTCTCCGTCTGATCACCGAGGAAGCGGCAGCTGTCTCCTCCTGACCACCGAGACGACCAACTCAGGTGTTTGTCCCTGGAAGGCAAAAGCGCCTGAGGCTTTTCCTTTCTCCCGTCTCCTCCGGGGTCCCAAGGGCCGCGGGAGTCTGCGCCCCTCACCTGAGGGTCCCAAGTGAATTGTGTTTAGTATCTGTGTGCGCGGCGGCACAGCCCGTTCAAACCTCCAGGCCGGACCGGGAGGCGCGCGCCCCACAAGAGGGGCAAAATCTCCACCAGAAAACTTCTAGACTTGATAAACACTTTCAGTAAAGTAGCAGCACACAAAAATCAGTAGCCTTTCAATACCAACAATAACAAGATGGGAAAGTAACTACAAAAACAATCCCATTCAAAATAGCAAAAAAAAAAAAGAACCTACCTGGGAATAAACCTACCCAAGGAGGTGAATGACCTGTCCAGTGAAAACTATAAAACACTGAAGAAGGAAATTAAAGATACTAGAAGATGGAAAAAACTCCCAGGCTCATTGATCAGCAGAACTAATATTGTAAAAATGGTCATAATGTCAAAAGGGATCTACAGATGTGATGCAACCCCCATTAAAATTTCAATGACTTCCTGACAGAAGTAGGAAAAAAAAAATGTAGAAGACTGAAACTAGATCCCTATTTTTCAACCTGTACAAAACTCAACTCAAAATGGGTCAAAGACCTTAGTATAAGACCTGAAATTTTAAAACTACTAGAGGAAAACATACAAGAACCACTTCAAGATATAGAAATAGGCAATGAGTTTCTGAAAAAGACTTCAATAGCTCAGGAAGCAACAGCAAGAATTGACAAATGTGATTGCATGAAATTAAAAAGCAAAGGAAACAACAGAGTGATGAGATAGCCTAAGGAATGGAAAAAAAATGTTTACTAGCTATTCATGTGACAGGGGATTCGTATCCAAAACATACAAAGAACTCAAAAACTTAAACACCAAAAGAACAAGTAATCTAGTCAATAAGTAGATAAATGAATTGAACAGACAATTCTCAAAAGAAGTATAAACAGCCAATAACTACATGAAAAAGTGTTTAACATCCTTAGGCAACCATAAGGAAGAGCAAGGCATGGTGAGGCAATGCCTATAATCCCAGCAACTCAAGAGGCTAAGGCAGGAGGATGGGCTCAAGTTCAAGCCCAGCATGGTCTATGCAGCAAGTTCAAGGATGGCCTGGTCTACACAGCAAGACCTTGTCTTAAAACAACAAAAAAACAAACAAAACCAAGAGAATAAACATTATTAAACTGGGTGCAGTGGCATGTGCCTATAATCTCAGCAACTCAGGAGGCCAAGGCAGGAGAATTACAAGTTCAAGGCCAGAGGCAACCTGCCTAACTTAGCAAAACCCTCTCTCAAGATAATAAAAAAGGAACTGGGTGCATGTCAGTGGTAGAGCACTCACAAAGTATGCACAAAGCCCTGGATTCAACTCCCCAGTACTTTAAAGGAAAAAAAAAAAAAAAATCCTACGCTGAAATTCCATTTCATTCCAGTCAAAATATCTATCATCAAGAAAATAAACACAACAACAAAAAAGCCCGGCAAGGATGAAGGGTGGGGTGAATGAGGGAGGAACCTTCATGCACTGCTGGTAAAAATATCAGTTAGTGCATCCTCTATGGAAATCAGTGTGGAGGTTCCTCAAAAAACTAAAACTAGAGCAACTATATGACCCAGCTATAAAACTCTTGGGTATATAGCCAAGGGAATCTAAGTCAGTATACCACAGAGATACCACCTTATCCATGTTTGCTGAGGTACTATTCACAATAGTCAAATTATGGAATCAGCCAAGGTGCCCATCAACAAATGAATGGATTTTTAAAAAGTGGTCTACGAGCTGGGCCCAGTGGCACAAATCTATAATCCCAATGACTCAGGAGGCTTAGGCAGGAGGAACACGAGTTTGAGGCCAGCGGCAACTTAATGAAATCCTGACTCCAAATAAAAAAATTAAAAATGAGCCGGGGGTATAAGCCAGTGGTAAAGCACTTGCAAAGTATGTACAAGGCCCTGGGTTCAACCTCCAGGTACCACAAAAAAAAAAAAAAAAAAAAAAAAAAAAAAAAAAAAAAAAAAAAAAAGGAGGAGGAGGAGGAGGAAGAGAAGGAGGAGGAGAAAGAGGAGGGGGAAGAAGAGGAATGGAAGAAGAGGAGGGGAAGAAGGGGGGAGGAGAAGAACAAAATGTGGTATAACTACACAATAGAGTTTTATTCAGCCATAAAGAAGAACAAAAGTATGTCATCTGCAGGAAAATGGATTAACTGGATATGTTAAGTGAAATAAGTCAGACTCTGAAAGACAAATATTGCATGCTTTCTTTCATATGCAGAATCTAGTTTTTTAAAAAAACACTTTTAAATCAAAGTAGAAGGGGCCTATTTGGGAAGAGGAAGAGGAACAGTCAGAGTGGGAAGAAGGGACACAAAAAGAAGGGAGGTAGGAAGGTAGAAAGATGGAAAATGCCAGGAAAGGGATTTCTTTATTTTTTTTTTTTGCTTATTTTGAAGCCTGAAAAAAAAGAAAACTAACACAAACTACTAGTATATGCAAGTCCCAATTCTGATTAAAACCTGTTTCACCAATACATATTTAATATGGAAAGCTGTATTATCAAAATAGTACGTTAAACATAATTCTCTCTTATACCTCAAAGTCAATGCATAAAACATAACCTCTTAAAATCAACACTGAAAGATGATGGAATGTTTTGAAGATAGGCACATTATATTAATTCTATGTAATTCTCACAAATACTCTCTTGTAGAACGAACAGTTTATAACATTCAAGACATCAAAACTCTGCAGGACATCTCATATGCCAATTTAATTAGTTCCCTCAAAATCCTGACTAAGTCTATAACCATAACACATAGTTATATGGTACATTAGAAAGCATAATAGTTGACCCAGAGAGAGGATGAAGATCAGCAGAAAATCTAACTATATGTCAAGGTAAAATAGAAGGTGGCCAGGTGCCATGGCCATGTCTATAATTCCAGCGATTCAGGAGGCAGAGCGGGGAGGATTGCAGGTTCATAGTCTATGTAACTTAGGGAGACCGTGTCTCAAGATAAAAACATTTAAAAATGGGCTGGGAGTGCGGCCCAGTAAGGCACCTGCAAAAAATGGGCGAGGCCCTGGGTTCAACCCCCAAGTACCAAAAAATAAATTAATTAATTAATTAAAAAAAAAGTAATTTAGGAAGTCTTCACTGAATTACGTTCCTTTCCTTCCTCTTCCTTCCCCCCCCCTCCTTTTTTATAGATAGGGTCTCACTATGTAGTCCTGGCTAGGCTCAAACTCACAATCCTCCTGCCTCAGCCTCCCACGTGCTAGGATTACAAGCATGTGGCACCTTGCCTGACCACTGTTTCTTCTTAGTAGGTAAGAAAGAGGGAAGAAATGTATTTGGCCTATAACCATTTCAGAGGAGAAAAACGAAAACATCCCTGTTTTTTCAGTAGTAGTTGGTGGTGTTAGGTACTGTTGAGTCAGGTCTGACTCATGGTGACCCTATGTACAACAGAACAAAACACTCCCCAACACTGTGCCATGCCGGGCACTATATCATTGCTTCTCTGCTATTCATAGGTTTTCAGTGGCAGATTGTTTTGAGATGGTATTGGATATGGGCAGCCAGGTCCTTCACCCATTTATGGGGTGCTAGGGATTGAACCCAGGGCCTCAGAGAGTGCACAGTAGCATTCTACCAACTGAACTAAACTCCAGCCATTTTGTTTTCAGTACCAATAATCGAATCTAGAGCCAAAAGGACCATTTACTATTGAAATCCATTTTGCTGATAGGACAATTGTTCAATCTTTAAACATGAGGATGGTTCCATATGCTTCCATATCCCACCTCCCTTGTACTCCCTTCATAGATCTTCAGTAAAGTTGGAGTGCCTTTCCTCCTTAAAGCAGACCTAGAGAGGTGCAGCAAGAGCTACTCAAGAATGGATAGCACAGAATCCAAGAAAGGAATATTTATTTGCTCTGCAACAGAAATGGACAGTGGCTTCCCCTACTAAGCAAGATGGTAAATATTTTCATCCAAGAGGAATACACATGGAGCAGTCCCCAAACCTGAGGCTCTCACAGTTATAAACAGGAAGGGAGAAAAGACACACATACACACACACATCTATACTTGGTATTAAAAAAAATTATCTGTGCTCATTATTATATTCATTCTTTATATAACTTACTTGATAAAGTACAACATGGCATATTATTTGAGATTTAACTTTTTTAACCGCATCAAGGAGAATTTTAGTATCTACACACCTCTCTCTTTCCTTCTGCTCTTTATTTCTCTCTCTACCTATCCCTCTATCCCTACCTCCCACCTCCCAACTTAAGGAGGTAGCAATTCATATTAACTCAAAAGTGGGAAAAATAATGAATGATTTTCCAAGGCATATGCCTTTTGAAAAAAGGTATAATAAGAAACGAAAGCAAATAAAACCGCTAAAATTGATATTAATAGGCTTGTTCAACAATTATATTAGTTAAAGTTATTACACTTTAGCTATGGAGAATAGCTTTAAAGGATGAACCTAGCTAACTACATCATTTGTTTAGAAAAAAACTTCACAGCACTAAAGAGACAAAACTTAATTGGACTTTATTATTGTTTCTCTTTTCCTTTTTTTTTTTTTTAATCAGTTTTGGTTTTTAGAGACAGAGTCTTGCTATGTAGCCCAGATGAGCCTCAATTTCACAATCCTCCTGCCTCTGTCTCCTAAGTGTTGAGAATACAGGCATGTGCCACAATGTCTGGCTATATGTCTGGTATTTTTACTCCGCAGCCTCTCAAGGAAGAAACTGAAGTAAATACAAATAAACTCAATCTGTATTTACCCAGTATCATTAAAGAAAAAGATTTTCCACATAAGTAAAGCAGATAACATAAAATATTGATGATATGTTGTTTAAACATAAACTAGACCACTCATCCATCTACAGTCTGGGGGACACAGTGCATAAGTAAATTTTAGCAAATGTCATTCCAGCTACAAACTGGGGGTGGGGAACGACAATAAGGCTGAATCTAGAGCCTCATGCATACTTTGCAAGCACTCTACTACTAAGCCGAATGCTCAGCTCCCTTTTTATTTTTTTATCTTGAGACAGAGTCTTGCAAAATTACATAGGTTGCCTCTGGCCTCAAACTTGCAATCCTTCTGCCTCTGCCTCCCAAGTCGCTCAGATTACAGGTATGTGACACTGTGCCTGGCTCTACAAACTTCTTACCAAAGAAAATGAAATGCTTTTCTCTGTTAAATGTCCTGCAAACCTTGAACACAGTATTGCTACAAAGAAAGTGATTTCCTTCCCTGCGGTATCGGACACTTTTCAGTTTCCTTAAAATCTGCAGAAACATTTGTGAAATTTTGACTTCTAGAAATGGAAGGAAATAGACTCCTTAAGCATGTACTTAGCTATCAAGGCAATGAGACACAGAAAAGATGTTAAAATATTAGAAGACCACAGAATCACATGTTAAAAGTATTGGTCAAGGAAATCCTTCTCTAACTTGGAAAGATGCTAAGGATGAGAATGCAGAAAAGGATTACAGTGAAACAGAAATGGATATTCCATTTCTCCAAAACTATTTCATGATCTTTGAGAAGGTCATAAAAAGCCAGATCTGGTGGTGCACACCTGTAATCCCAGCAATTCAGGAAGCACAGACAGGCTACATAACTTAGGGGGACCTTCAGAAAGGGAAATTGGTATCTAGAGTAGATGCAAAACACTGTAGATGCAAAACCCCATGAATTTTTTTTGTTAGTAATCCTAGTCTGCTCTTCTACTTCCTAGGTTGTATGTTTAAGGCTAAGATATGCAACACCAGCATTTGATCTTGAAAACTGCAGGCCCTCCTAACAAGTGGAAAACAAAAACAACAACAACAATCTCAGCAGTATCATGAGAAAAAGATAACCTTTCCCTATTTCTTCAGAAAAAGAAGACACATTTCAGCATCATAAAACTGTCCTTGAAAATGTTATTCCTGATAAAATAGTCCTCAACACATCCAGACTCAGACAGTTGTTACATGCTATAAAAGCAACTTTTAATGCTTATAAAATCTGTAATTCTTATTGGTTGTCTCAATAATTTATGCCTCTGAAAATTGTATTTACAACTGAAACCACTATTTTCTGAAAGGAATAAATACTTGTGAGTTTTATTTTTCTTTGACTTCCTTCTTTCATACACAAGGAAGTCAAATAAATAAGACCTCACTTCTACTGGCTTTCTTATTAAGAAAGAAAAATGAAAGAAGAAAATTAGAATTTTCAAAATTATGTTTTTATTCCTCAGATTTCACCCTTATATGTTATACATGCTATACCCAGAACACCTTCAAAGGCAATACTTACCATAACCGCCAGGAGATTTTTCTTCATAAGTAAAATGAAGTTGCAACTCCTCCTCTGACATCTCACAGATAAACACTTTCAGCAAACAGCAAATAATAAACAAAGCATTATGTGTCTGCCAAATGAAGATGTGGCTAGAAAGGAAAGACCAAAATCAACTAAGAATCAATATTTAATCATGAGCAAGATCAGTTTATTTCTAGTCCATGATTTCTTCATGATTTGTAAATGATTTTTTTCAGCCTACTTGTAATATGTCCATATCCTTTAATGGCTCATGAGTTTATTGGACCAGTGATATCCACTGCATTTTACTTTATATTTCATGCTGTGTGTCTTACATAGTGAGTCTACTTAATAAAAATATTTTTGGTAGGGCTAGAGATATAGCTCAGTAGTAGAGCACTTGCCTAGCCTGCACAAAGCCATGGGCTGAATCCCCAGCAATGAAAAAAAAAAAAAAAGTTATTGATGACTGCTCTTTTGTCTTAACTTTATAGTTGTCTCACATAAAGACCATTAGGGGAAAAAAGTTAAAAGAAAGCGAAAAACTGTGGTAAAATAAAACATGCAAATATGTAATCAAAGTTTTAAATGCAGCATCAGCAGCAGTACAATACTTCTTTGTATTAATGATCATGAACTCACAAAAGAACTTTAATTGAATTCAAGGCACTCTATATTCACGATTCTAATCTGACCCTCTTGAGAGTTTTGTTGATGTTTGGTGCAGTCAAATCAAGTCTGACTCATTGCAACCCTACATACAACAGAACAATACACTCCCCAACACTGTACTATGCCTGGCACTATGTCAGTGCTTCTCTGCTATTCATAGGGTTTTCAATGGCAGACGGTTTTGGGATTGTATTGGGAGTGGGCTGCCAGGTTCTTCTCCCAGTTTTACAGCGCTGGGGATCAAACCCAGAGCCTCAAAGAATGCATAGCAGCACTCTATGTGCTGAGCTAAACCCCTCAAGAGTTTTAGATGGCTACAAAATCAGGTATGGTTTGGAATCACGTATGGATTGGATTCATACAAGAATACACAGTAATTTGTTTAAAAGCAGAGCAATTAACAATCTTTAAGAGACTGCCTTGCAAAAATGGTTTTAAAAAATGCTCAAGTCATAAAAGGTTAACTTTCCATTGAATCTAATATGAAAAAAAATAAAGGCAACAGATGTAATATAAAATAATACTCAAACTAAGACATTATTTAAACTGGATATGATTAGCAGTGATAATGTAGAGAAACTGTGTTTTAATAATAATTACATCACTCTTAATCTTCTTAGAAAATGTATTTCCAATAATTGACCAAAATGCTGAAATCAAACAAATTTCAGAATTTATAATTGCACCCCAAGGAATTAAGACACTAAAATAACACCTCTGTTTGACTTTTTTCTCTTAATGAGAATAATTCCCTCACAGGAGTTTTCAAAAGATCATTGCCTATTTCCACCAAAAAATGAAAAATAATGTTCATATTGCAAAATTTTAAGCGAATATGATTTAACTAGCCAGCTTACTTCTGACATTCTGCGGAAAGCTTGAGTTCTTTGGTTCTAGAAAGGAAGACCTTAATTAGTGCACCAAGATTTCCTGTGCGAGGATTGTTTTCAACTGCAAGAGAAGAGAAGTATTTAAAAGTTAAGGATTGAAATCAAAGTGAACACATCACAACATTTATAAAACCAAACTGAAGTTGCTCATTGGGCCACCTTTATTGCCAATTTCACATCTAATTAGAGAAAAAAGAAATGAACAAAACAGCTGCTCTTGGTTTTAATTCTGAATGTTGAAAAAAGATTTACAAAATGAAAATAATAGAAACAGTAGAAGAAAGTAGCCACTTCAAGTCAGGTGTAGTGGTACATGTAACCCTAGCATACGGGAGGCAGAGGCAAGAGGATCATAAACTCTAGACCAGCCTGGGTTACACAGTTAGACTCTATTAAAAAGGAAAGGGAAGAGAGAGGAAGGGTTAGGATGGGTGAGGAGGGGAGAGGTGGGGTGGGGGGTGGGGAGACAGGAGGGCTGAGGGGAGGGACAGAGGGGAGCAGAAAGAAGGAGAGGAGAAAGAAGGGGAGGGGAGGGGAGGGGAAGGAGAAAAAAGAATAGGAAGGAAGGAAGCAAGCTACCTCAACTCAGAATCCAAAATTGTAAAGGAAATATGGAAAGTTAATAGATATATTCAATTTAAACACATACACCTTTCTCATTAAAAAGCAGACAATAAAAAAAAAAGTAACTATCTATCAATATCCCCAGGATATAGAAGCAAAAACTGTTCAGAGCATCACAAATCATTTTAATGAAAAGTAAAAACACACATAAAGTAATGTGGCTAGATGGTGGAGCTACCTGATCAAACAAAACTTTAACAAAGAAATTTTTCTACAAGTTCTTATTTAAAGTTTAATCAGTAAGGTATTTCAGCAAGGTCAATGTAAAGAATTAAGAAAATATTGGGAATGAAAAGATCTGTCTTCTAGATATAGATAACTGGTATTAAACCTCAGATAAATCACTTTATTTTTCCAACCTCAGTGTTCCTATCTGTAAAAGAAACAGCAAGAAAAATTGAAAAATATATACCAAGTGCTTTACATGTGTTACGTCACTTGATCTCTACAGCTCTAAAGAATAAGCACCATTATTACTTTCATTTTACATATTTTTATCAGTATGTAGTTACTTGCTCAAGGACACCTCCTTATCCACTGGCTCAAATCCTTACTAATAACCAAGGAATTGAACTTACTGAAACCATAGTTCAATTACGCTACACAAAGCACAGACTTTAAAAATTCATCAGAAAGGAGAGACTATTTAATCAAAATCTTACTTTTACTAATGAAGAAAGATCAAAAGGTTTAATGTTGGGCCCAAAATCAACAGCACACCAGTGACAAGTGCATAGTCTTTTTCCTTTACTAGTGACTGTCAAAATGTGAACAGAGTTCTGGATATTTGCTTCTCCTTTAGAGTATATTTCTAATATTTTTTTAAAAACAGAAATGCAAACATTCAAAACATTGGCCTGTCCTATCAAAATAATTCATTTTTATGCAGATCAGTGAATTATGCTTATATTTGAACTTTATGAAATGTGTCAAGGATTAGCAAAGATGGAGTTCTCTGGAATATATGTTTATAAATATAGGTCTGCACATATAATACTTTAAAAGACTGCACATGGGAAGCCAGGTATGGTGGTACACATCTATAATCTCAGCACCTAGAGACAGAGACATGAAGATCATGAGTTCATAACCAGCCTGGGCTACACAGTAAGACCCTGTCCCCATTAAAAAAAAAAAAAAGACTTCCAGCTTAAGGTGGTGCATTAAAGGCAGCCTCCATGTGATGTGGTAAAACAAAGGAGTTAGATGAGAGAAGAATCAAGTCCTTCCCAAAGAAAGAAGGTATGAACAAACCACACAGGAGACTATTAGATGATCCCAGGTTGTCGAACAGAGCTAAACAGCAAGGGGGACCAATTAGGACCTAACTCCCAGCTGCCAATTCTTATGAGAGATGGGAAACAAAGCCCTCATCCAAAGAACTAAGCCCGAAAGCACTGGACGTTGGACTGGCATTCCCACAGGACAAACCCACAGTCCTTAAAGCCCTTGAACTCTTCCAAGGGCTCGCAGAGACAGGCTCTGAAGGCTTCAACACTGGAGAAGTAACTCTCCTTCCCATGTTCCATGTCTCAGAGTGTGCTGACCCAGTGCCATATGAGAGGGAACGTACTGTGAGAGACTGAGCTACCCAGGGGCCTGAAAACAAAGAATTATCACCCATGGAGAGTATGGGGGTGACCTGTCACAGCCCCAGCATGTTACACAGCTGCAGCAGGCAACTGCAATGAGGGAAAAAATAGGACACTGACACACTGAGAGGTTCAGGCAGCCAAGAGGCTTGGGAAGGTTGCCCAGAAGCAAGCCCCAACCCGGGGAGAGGAGAGGACTCCATCTCCTGAGGAGAACTACAGACTGTCATCTCTGAGCAGTGGTCCTCAACTGACTACATCCACCTAACAGACTCCAACACTAGAGGCCACAGAAAGAAGCTCCTCCAATACTTTTTTTCATATTTTCTCCTTTAAAAAAAAAATTCTTGCTTCTGTGCTGGAGATTGAACCTGAGGGCATTGCATGGGGTAATTACTGTGCCATGGTATAGTACACCAGACTTTTTTATTTTTGCTTGGAGATGGGATCACATTGAATTATACAGGCTATAGCTGGCCTGTAGCTGAAGATCGTCCTGCCTCAGCTCCCAGAGATGCTGAGTTTTAGGGGAGCAAGTTGGTGTCTGCTTTTTCCCTCTTTTTCATTGTTAATTTTTATTTCCTCACTTCTCTTTTTCCTAGTGTGATTTTTATTATTTTTCTTTTTAAGGTTTCTTTCGATCTTTATCTTTTTCAGCATCCTGCCTTTTTCTATTTACTATACTTTAAATCTTTTAGGCTATTTCATACTGCTCTGCTTATGTTTACCTAATTGTGTTTATATCTCCTTTTCTTTATTGTACAATCACTGTTTTTTACCTTTAGCTCCTTTCTATACCACTTTCTAACATTCCTTTCTAGATTTTCTTTTTCCTTTTACTTCACACTTGAGGCATCCTTTAGTCTCCCCTTTTTCTGCTACACTTTTTTACTTCAGGTAAATACTATTTATACCTTCACCCAAAATATTTTGTAACTTCATAGCTTACTCAATATTATTAGTGCCACTCTCAGTCTCATGGGCATTGGTGGTGCAGCAATTGGCATTAGGTGATTTTAAGTGTATTTCAATATTGGGTTTGATCACATATCGTACCCGTTATACTGGTTTGTCTTCCTCTCTGGTAATGTTACTGGAGATTGTGATCTCAAGGGAAAGTCACCCACTAAGAATATCCCCAAATAAAGAGATATCCACTTCTTTGGATGCACAAACCACAAATCAGAAGCACAAGAAATATGAAAAAACAAGGCAATGCATCTCCTCTGAAAGACCATGATTCTTTAAACAATGAACCCAAAGATAGCAAAAGAGTAGAAATGTCAAAGAATGTAAAAGTCTACATGTAAAAACGATCAATGACTTCAAAAACAACATAAATAATCAAGTGAATGAAGTAAGGAAATCAACACAGGACCTAAGTCAAAAAGTCACCAATGTAGAAAACAAAATCAGCAAATCGGATAAGAAATTGAGCAAGAAAAACGAGATTTGGAAAAAATAAAAAACAAACCAAAGTTGGAAATGAACTCAATTAACCAAATAAAAAACAAATTGGAAAGCATCACCAGTAGACTAGATATAGCAGAAGATAGAATACCAGGGATGGAACACAAGATTGAGAAAATACTACATTCAGACATCAACAGTAAAAAAATTCAAAGAACATAACCACAATTTAAGAATTTTGGGACATGATCAAGAGACAAAAACCTCAGAAGCCACTGGTAGAAGAAGGAGCTGAGATTAAAAATTAAAGGCACAGAAAACTTACTCAGTGAAATTGCAGCAGAAAATTTCCCAAATATGAGGAAGAAATGGACATCCAACCACAAGAGGCACTGAGAACACCAAACAAACATGACAAGAAAAGAACCTCCCCACAATACATAGTAATTAAAATGCCAAGATTACAAAACAAAGAAACAATATTAAAAGCTGAAAGAGAAAAACACCAACTCACTTACAAAGGAAACCTCATCAGAATTACATCAGACTCCCAGAACAAACCCTAAAATCTAGGAAAGGATAGAAAGATATACTTCAAGTCCTGAAAATAAGTAATTGCCAAATGAGATTATCATATCCATCAAAGTTATCATTTAAAATTGATGGAGAAATAATGACATTTGAAGACAAGCACACAGTAAAGCAATGCATGACTACTAAGCAAGCACTGCAAAAGATACTGAAAGGAATCCAACAACACACACAGGAGGAAGAAAGGCTCCAACATGAGAACACAGGGAAGAATAAACTTCATGGGAGGAACAAACTAAAGAGAACTAGGAAAGAATCAGTCATGCCAACCACAAAAATCCAGCAAACACAAAATATAAATAAGACAGAAAAAAAGAAAACAAATGAATACTATATGAACCAACCAGGAAAACACCATAACAACCAGCAAACCTCTCTCAATGTCACCCTAAATATAAATGGTCTTAACTCTCCAATTAAAAGACATAAATTAGTTGACTGCATTGAAAAACAAGATCCAACAATTTGTTGCCTGCAAGAAACACATCTCACTGGCAAGTACACCCACAGATCAAAAGTAAGAGGATGGAAATTGGTATATCAAGCAACTGGAAGTAAAAAAAAAAAAAAAAAAAAAAAAAAAAAAAAAAAAAAAAAAAAAAAAAAAAAAAAAAAAAAAAAAAAAAAAAAAAAAAAAAAAAGATGGGTGGGGGGACTAGCCATCCCTATATCATACAAAGTAGACTTCAGGTTAAAACTAGTCCAAAGAGACAAAGAAAGTCACTACATATTATAAAGGGAACCATCAACCAAGAAGGTATAACAATTGTAAATATACATGTACCAAACATTGGCATACCCTACTTCATTTAAAAAATACTACTTCACTTAAAGGAACAGATAGGTCCAGATACAATAATAGTGAGCTTTATGAATACCTCACTCTCATCAATCGATACAACATCCAGACCAAAAAAAAAAAAAAAAAAAAAAAAAAAAAAAAAAAAAAAAAAAAAAAAAAATCAAAAAAGAAACTTCATAGTTAAACATTACAATAGATCTAATGGACTTAATAGACATATATACAACATTCCAACCAAAAGTTACAGAATACATATTCTTTTCAGGAGCCTATGAAACTTACTCTAAAACAGATCACATTTTACACTATAAATCAAGTCTTAACAAATACAGAAAATCAAAATAATGTGTATCTAATCAGACTGCTGTTGTTGTTGTTAGGTGCCATTAAGTCAGGTCAGATTCACAGTGACTGTATGTACAAAAAGAACCAAACACTTCCTGACACTGTGCCGTGACTGCCACTATGTGAGTGCTTCTGTTATTCATAGAGTTTTCAATGGCTGATTGTTTTCTGGGAGTAGGCTGCCAGGTCCTTCTCCCAAGCCTATACCACCTGGTGTTTCCAGGCAGTCTCCCATCCAAGTACTAACCAGGCCCAATACTGGTTAGCTTCCAAGATCTGATGGGATCATATGCCAAGATGGTATGTCTGCAGGCAATCAGATCATAATGGAATAAAACCAGAAACAAACATCAAGAGAAATTAAAGAAATTATATAAGTACATAGAATGAATAATATACTCTTAAATAACCAATGGGTGCTTGAAGAATCAGAGAGGAAATTTAAAAACTCTTAGAATCAAATGAAAATGAAAACACAACCTACCCGAACCTTTGGGATACAGCAAAGGCAAATCTAAGAGAGAAGTTTATAGTGACCAGTGCCTACACTAAAAAATTAGAGCGGGCTCAAACAAATAACTTAATGATGCACCTCAAGTTCTTAGGGAAAGAACAAATAAAACCCAAAATCAGTAGACAGAAAGAAAGAATGAAAAACAGAGCAGAAATTAATGGATACTAAAAGAACAACAAAAGAACTGATGAAACAAAGAGGTCATTCTTTGAAAAGATAAACAAGATGGAAAAACCCTTAGCCAAACTAAACAAAGGAAAGAGAAAGAATATTCAAATTAAGAAAATTAGGGATGCAAAAGAGAACATTGCAACAGATACCAACAAAATCCAGAGCATCATTCAGGAATATTTTGAGAAATTATACTGCAAACAACTCAAAAACTTAGAAATGATGGATAAATTCATAGACACATATGACTTGCTAAACTTAAGTCAACTTAAACAGACCTATAACGAGCAGAGAAAAAGAAGGAGTAATAAAGAATCTCCCAACAAAGAAAAGCCCAAGACCAGATGGATTCACTCTTGAATTCTGTAAGACCATTAAAGAAGAATTAACACCAATGCTTCTCAAGCTATTCCATAAAATACAAATGGAGGGAACACCACCACACTCATTCTATGAAGCCAGTATTACCCTGATAGCAAAATCAGATAAGGTACATCAAAAAAGGAAAACTATAGACCAATTTCCCTGATGAACCTAAATGCAAAAATCCTTAATAAAATACTTGCAAATTGACTTCAACAGCACATTAAAAAGATCATATACTATGGTCAAGTTGGTTTCATCCCAGAGATGCAAGGCTGGTTCAATATACACAAGACAATAAATATAACACAACATATAAATACACTCAGAAACAGAAATCATATGATCCAACAATAGATGCAGAAAAGGCCTTTGACAGAGTTCAACACCCTTTTATGATAAAAGCCTTGAAGAAACTAGGAACTGAAGGAACATAACTTAATATAGGAAATATATGAAAAACCTACAGCCAACATCATACTAAATGGGGAAAAACTGAAAGCATTTCCCCTAAAATCAGGAACAAATCAAGCATCTTCTCTCTCTCCCTGCTATTCAATACAGTAATTAAACTACTAGCCACAGCAATAGGACAGGATAAAGAAACAAAAGAGATCAAAATAAGAAAGGAAGAAGTCAAATAATCCCTATTTGTACACAATATGACCCTATATTTAAAACATCCTAAAGACTCCACCAGAAAACTTAGAAAACTTGTCATTTAAACCATATTTAAGTATATAGTTCAGTGACATTAAGTATATTCATGATGTACAAAAACTTATCAGGGCTGGAGATGTAGCTCGATGGCAGAGCACTTGCCTAACATGCATGAGGTCCAGGGTTTAATCCCCAGCACAACCAAAGAGAAAAATTAAAGTGATAATCTATGTGTTGTTTAGTATGGTATGATTTTAGCTATTCTACTGTGTCACTGGAATTTTTTTTTTTTTTTTTTTTTTTTTACAAGAAATGTACATCTTTTGTTTTTCCCAAAATGTTTTTGCTGCTGCTGCTACTGTTGTTGTTATTGTTGTTCATGTTATTGCTTGGGGTTTTGTGGGTGGAGATTTTGTTTTGGTCTTTTGAGACAGAGTCTCGCATATAGCCCACCGAACCTGGAACTTGCTGTGTAATCCGGACTGGCCTTGTATTTGTGATCCTCCTGCCTCAGCCTCTGGAATGCTGGGATTACAGGCACATGCAACCACACTCAGCTCCTAAGGTATTTTTACTGGACACACTTCCAATACAAGGTTAAGTGAAAATATACACTAAAATAATTGTGTATAGTGATGATATATATGTATGTATCCATAGGATAAATACAAAACAATACAAAAATATTAACAATGGTTATGACAGAGTTGTAGAATAGTGAGCAATTACAGTCTTTTTATATTTTACTATGCTTTCACATGTTATGAGTAAATATTACTTCCAATTTTTTAAATGTAATTTTTATAAAAACTCAATGTCATCTTAAACCCATCATCACAATAACTATGCTAAAATCACTGTTTCCTACAACTTTAATTTTCAGCATTAAACTGTCACATGGTTTTTGTGCTCCAATTATCAATTCAAGGCAAATACGACAGTTAACACCTCTATCATTACCAACATAATTTGTTTTTAGAAACAAAATATTTCATTAAAGACTGTTTATGGCAAAATAACTTACATGAGAATTATCTATATAGTTTACATGGAACCTATCCACATCGTTTAATTTTTTAATTTTTCCTTATTTTTCTTTGCAGTTCTTGGGAGTTGAACCCAGGGCCTCACATATGCTTGGCAAGTGCTCTATAAATGGGCTGTATCCCCAGCCCTTTATTTAGTTTTTTTTGTTTGTTTTGTTTTGTTTGTTTTTTGAGACAGAGTCTCACTAAGGTATGTAGGCTTGGGCCTCAAAATTGCAATCCTCCTGCCTCAGCCTTCCCATTTGCTGGGATTATTGGCATGCACCACTATGCCTGGCTTTCATGTGGCTTAATTTAAAAATAGAATATTGTTATCACTTACTACAGCCCCTACACTAGGTATTTTATAGATACATTATCACTAATTTCAAAGCCACAATACAATGTAAATATAATTACCTGCAATTTAAAAAGCAAATACATTCTTGTCCAATTGCTACCAACTTGAAAGTAAAGCATTTGGTAAATATGCTTTTAAAAAGGTACATCTGTTGATATAAATGTTGAATAATGACTAGCTGCTGTATTATACTAGATATTTCATGTTACAGGATTTTTCCTTTTAAGAATCCTGTAAAATAGTTGTTATTAGCCTCAATTTAGATGACAAAAATAAAGCTCAGCTAATAAATGTTGTTGTTGTTGTTAGGTGCCGTCGAGTTGTGTCCGACTCATAGCGACCCTCACAGGGTTTTCAATGGCAGATTGTTTCGGGATTGCCTTGGGAGTAGGTTGCCACGTCCTTCTCCCATTTTTGCGGTGCTGGGAATCGAACTCGGGACCTCAGAGACTGCAGAGCGGCGCTCTACCAACTGAGCTAAATCCCAGCCCAGTCAGGTAATAAATAGCAGGGCTGAAATTAAGATCATAATTCCATATCCCACACTTTTTACTATAACATCAAGTTGTTATAGAGAAGCTTCATAATATATTTTAATGAGTAATAATTATTCTGGCTAACATACCCAGCAATAGCATATGTAGTCAGGGATGCTGGCGAATCATAGCACTAATGGTGAATTCTATACCAACGGTGTATGCCACTACACAATTAAATTAATACTGTGATTTTTCAGTCTTTCAACACTTATCAAAAGTACAAGCTAAAAGACTATCTATGGCTTAACATAGTCTATTACTACAACTACAAACACAGCCAAGTGTGTGTTGATTGAATGGTACCTACTGACCTCCCAGTACCTTCTAATAGCATCAATGAGCCCTACAAATAGAAATAATTATTACTATTATTAACAGGAGCATGAAGAATACACAAAATATACACCCTTTTCCCCCCTTACCTAAAGACTTGCAGACTGAAATGGTTGCCTCTTCCAACAGCTTCAACTCAGTACTAGAGAGACAAAAGAAGAAAGGTAATTCATAACTGTAATACCAGATGTACAAACTAACTCATTAAAAGAATATATAAATGAGAGAAAAACAAATTACAAGAATACTATATACCATTAACTCAGCAATATAAAATAAAGCTTCAATTTTCAATGTGGAAATTTACTCTAATTCTTAATATGAGAGTGCTAAAAGAGAAAAGCTTGGGGTGCTCCTTCAGGCCCTGGGGTGGAGAAAAGACAGAAAAATTCAAGCCAGGCACTCCAAAGTAGAGAAGGGAGCAGCCCTGTATGCCCAATTCTAAAGCAGTACTGATAATGGAATTATAGTTATTTAGAAAAGTGCTGTTATTTTTTAGGAGATATCAGTATCGTGATGTTTGCAATACTTTCAAATACTTGAATAAAAAGAAAAGAAACTATGCAAGGAAAGAATACACATATAAGCCTCAAAGTTTCACAAATAAAAGCTGACAGATGCAGACAGATACAAACACACAGATACAGAAATAGACAAAGTGACACAGAGACAGGAGGTACAGACAGAGATGAACAAAACTCTTATAAGAAAACCTGGGAGAAAGTTTTATGACATTGGATTCTGGCAATGATTTCTTAGGCACCAAAAGCACAGTGATCAAAAGAAAAAATAGATGTATTGCACTTTATCAAAATTTAAAACTTCTGTGCATGAAACCAACAGCTAAAAAGCCAATGCACAAAATAGATGAAACTATCTGTAAATCATATTATATGCTAAAGTATCAACATCTAGAATATACTTTAACAGCTTCTACAACTCAACAACAAAAATTCACTCAATTACAAAATAGTCAAAAGAGTTGGGCATGATGATATATACTTGTAATCCCAGCACTCAAAAGGCAGGAGGGTTTCAAGTTAGAGGCCAGCAAACAATACATAGAGTTCCAAGCCAGCCTGGACTACATACAGAGATAGGAGACCCTGTCTGGAAAAATAAAAATAAAAATAAAGAAAGGAAATTCTGATCCATGCTATAACATGGATGAACTTGAAGATATTATGCTAAGTGAAATAAGCCAGTCCCAAAAAGATATATGATTCCTCTTACATACAGTACTTTGAGTGGTCAAATTCACAGAGGAAGAAAATAGAAGGATGGTTGTCAGCAACGGGGGTGGTTGCCAGGGAATGGGTAGTGTTCAGTGGGTACAGAGTTTCCAGAAGAATATGAAAAAATTCTGAAGATGGATAGTGGTGATAGTTATAAAACTCCATGAATGTACTTAATGTCACAGAACTGTATACATAAAAAATGGTTTAAATGACCAAGTTTTGTGTTATGTACATTTCATCCCAATTTTTAAAAAGTGCATTCCCACACCAGTTTAACTACTAACCAGGTATGTCATCTTGCACAAGTTTCCTAACTCCTTATGTCTTAACGTTCTCATACACAAAACAGAGATAATATGACCTTCACAAACTTCTTGTCATGGTTCAATTACATGAGTAAAGCATTTAGAACAGCTCCTGACATAAAGTAAGCCCTCAGTAAATGATTCCAAAATGTAGTGAAGTTTTTTTCTCTAGTTAAGTCAAAATAATGCTTTATATTTGTAGAATCCTGTAAACACCTTTCAAAGAACTTTCAAATTTATTAGTGCATTAGTACATTTAAATTCCATGACAATCTCTTCAAATGAGATTATAATCCCTATTTTTACAGATGAGCACATGGAAACTCCGAAGGAGTTTAAGTAACAACAGTCTAGGAATCAAAAGTCAAGGAAGAATAAGAACCAACTTCCAAGCCTGGAGACTCGGTTAAGAATTACACATCCTTTTCTGCCAATACATGGAGCATAGCAAATCCTCCAAATGGGCAGCTCTTCTGTAGCTAGCTTAAAAATCCTTGCCCCCAGGGTTCTCTGATGCAGGGTTGCTGATCGAGTACATTTTTAAAAAGAGTAGTCTAGAAGTCTTTGAATACAGAAATTTTAGAAAAACTGAAGAAGAAAACTAATTGAATTTAGACAGTTCTGAAACTGCCCAATATGGTAACCACTAGCTATAAGCAGCTACGAACTGCTTGAAATATGACTATTCCAAATTAAGATCTGCTGGAACATAAAATATACACCAGATTTCAAAAACTTAAAAAGAATGGAAAATATTTCATTCTTAATTTTATATTAATGAAATTATAATAACTGGAACATATTGGACTAAATAAAATGTATTATTAAAATTAATTTCACCTATTTCATTTACTTTTCCATTATGGATACAGAAAACTTTATATTATATGTGGCTCACCATATAATTCTACTGAGCAGAGCTGCTAGAATTTGCTCCCCAGCAACTAAAGACAATGTCATATATAAGAAATATTATCATACATACAAACCTATGACTAACAACTTAAGTGAATATGCCATTACCTTAAGAATTCCAAATTATATTCATATTTAAAAGGATAAATATATTTTCAAAGTTAATTCTTTAAGTTCCATGTAAGACAGAATTTTTTTGTACAAAATAAACTAGAAATGACCTCATGGTTTAAGAGTCTCTAGGATTTATCACTCTATTAGATATTTTTCATGTTTTCCAGCCTCACAGTATCTGCTATCTGCCTCTGCTATCTCTCCCACCTTCTCTTCCTATCTCCTCACCTACTCCTCAGAAGTGAGCAGAAACAGGTTTGTTCAGCATGACCCCACCTCTGACCACAGCTGACTGGATCAGGGGTAGACATGTAATCTAAACCAAACCAAAGTCTTGGGGAAACTGGGATTGAGATGGAAAGATAGGCCTTTCATATGGCTGTAACTTGGCTGCAAAACTATGGGACTATGGGCTGCTACCCTCCACCACTGAGAGACAAAGAAAGCCAGTCCAAAAGAAAGATGAATAAAAAAGCATTGCAGAAAAAAAGTAGACACACAGGAGTACTCTCAGGATTCCTGCTGGCCTCCTAATTCTCAGTTCAAGTTCTTCCTGAGGGCTGTGTTCCTAATCTTGGGTTCTATGAGACACTATCTCTTCATCGCATACTTCCCTCTTTCTGGCATAGGATAAGTCAAACTAACTGTTGTTAGTAATCTAAAGATTTCTAATTAATTAAAAAACTGTGGTCAGATTTTCTAATATACATTAGTAGTTAGCATGAAGTGAGAACTATGAATTTACTCAGTTTTTGGTTACTCAGGCAAAATAAAATATAAAATGCAAAGGATTATGAAGAGCTTTATAGGGTAATAACTAGACCACATGCATCAAATCTGCTGCACAGGTGCTTCTACTTTCTTCACTAAGTGACAGTCTCTTTTAAAACTGTCTACAACCAAAAGCTTCAATTACATACACATGGCTATAATCTTCAAAAACTGCTCAATATATGGTTCATTCAGCAAACACTGCCTGGGTACTTAGGACATGCGGAGTTCAATTCCCAGCATCGCAAAAATGGGAGAAGGGCCTGGCAATCCACTCCCGAGGCAATCCCGAAACAGTCAGCCATTGAACACCCTATGAGGGTCCCTATGAGTTGGATACCGACTCGACGGCACCTAACAACGACAACAACAAGGCCCTATGAACAGATGCTGTCTACGCCCCAAGGATACATGGAGGAATGAAGAAGCCAGAATGCTGCGTGTTGAAGTACAAAGACCAAGCCCAGTCCTATAACGTAGGCTCAGGGGATGGGCTCCTAGCCTATCCTAGGCAGAATCAACGAAGGCATCCTGAAGAAAGTGACTGTTCTGTCCTGAAGGACCAAGAGAACTCACATAGGCAGACAAAAGGGAATGGCATACACAGAGGCATAGCAGTCATGTTCTGGGAAGTAGAGGCCAATCAATATACGGGAATGGAAAACTACAAAGCAAGAGAAGTTATGTTTGATAGCTAGAGTATGGAGTTTAGTTTCTCAACTTTCACTCACAAGAAAGATGGGTGTTCCTAAAACAAAAACCAAAAGAGGGCTCTGGCTTATTTCTAATCCATTAGCCTTTAAAAGAGATTAATTTATGCTCAGAGGCAGAGACAGGAGGATCTAGAGTTAGAGGCCAGTCTGAGCTACACACCGTGACACCCTGTCTCAAAAATTGGGGGGTGGAGCCGGGCGCTGTGGTACACACCTGTAATCCCAGCAGCATGGGAGGAGGCAGGAGGATCGCAAGTTCGAGACCAGAGGCAGTCTGCATAATTTAGCGAGACCCTGTCTCAAAAAGTACAAAAAAAATGGGCTGGGGGCGCAGATCAGTGGTCCAGCACTTCCAAACCATGGAGGTGCGAGGCCCTGGGTTCAACCCCCAGTACCACAAAAATAAATAAATAAAAAATAAAAAAATTGGGGAGTGGGGAGGGTGTTTATATTAGTGAGGTTGGTTTAGACATCACTTCCTCCAGGAAACCTTCTTGGATCACCTAATACCAGGTGAGAAAAGCACTCATGCACCTACTCATACAACTGAGCTAACAGTGTTTAGACTACTCACCTTTTCTCTGTGGGCTCCTTGCTCATCACAGCACTTCCAGACTGGTACAAAGTAGACTGTAACAGTTCACTGAATGAATGAACGCCAATTCCAGACATTGTGTTGCCAGAGGACAAAATTATATGCTCTTGCTCCTCAAGAAACACTTCCTGCTCTCCAGACCTCAAGTTTAAATTTTTATTAAAATACTTTATTTGAAAGGTGTGTGTTTCCAGATGTAAAAGAACGTATCTTTTTGAAGCCGACTTCTTTGTCAGAACCATCCCTCTTCATTTGGAAAGCGCCCCCTTGTGGTGAGCCGGTCAGCCAGCAAGTGCTGGTCTGTGATTAAGGCCCACCAGGCCTGGCTCTCCCTACTTGTGGCCACCACTGCCACCACCTCCTCAGTAATCACCACTTGTGGGCAAAAAGATCTTCAGTGCCAAGATTATATGCTCCATGACAACAGGTAAGCTGCTTCATTCACAAATGCATCCCCACCATGCCTGGCTCTACCAGAAGAACACATTTGGTAATTATCTGTCCAATAAGGGATTCAGAGGCCTCTGTGGCAGTCAGCCTGCAATTTCTACACTCTGAAGTGTTACTTATTTCGATAAAGGAAATCAGCCAGGCACACTCCTGCCAAAACCAACACAATGATTGTTATAATAGAATATTTTTCCTCTCGTCCATCTATTCTCCACTTTCTAAACTTCTTGGAACATTTAAGAATAATCTGCTTTCCTATTTGCTTGATTTAGAGCCATAATGAGGTGGGAAACAACTGGGGTGGTTGGTAACTGTTGCTGCCAATTACAGGCATCTATGCACCGTACCATTTTAGTTAAACAAATGAGCTCAGATGTTCTGGCAGCAGGCAACTAACAAATCATCATTTGCAGTAAATAAAAGTAAAATGGTACTGCAAAAATATGCCCATGTTTCCAAGACAATTACAATTAGAAACCAAATGTTGTTTCAAAAGGCAGATTTGGGGCACTGGAAACAGGCAAAAAGAGGACAAAAAGGCAGCAAATATTCATACTAATTCAGATTAAATATGTTAATACCATACAGACTACTTCACACTTATATACATAAACTCCATTCCTCCAGATCAATTAGAAAATTGTCAACAGTGGGAGGTTAGGGATAAAAACTTAAAACTAGTAATCTCTTAGTCAAACTTTTGCTAACAAACTAGAAGAGATAAACAACCATATTGATCCAAAGAACAGATATGGCTCTACCTGAAGCAATCCTTGCTGTGTGATGGCATATCAAGCACCTTTCTTCTCAGACCTTGGCCACACCATCATTCTGACAACAACATAAACAGATGGAGTCGCAGAACAGTAATCTCAGTATTGCTGGTGACATCCCCATGAACAGTGAAACGAAGAGAGTGGAAAACTATACCCAAGTATCTCTCTCCCTCCCTCTCCCTCTTTCTCCTCTAGCGCTCTCTCTCTCTCTCTCTCTCTCTCTCTCTCTCTCTCTCACACACACACACACACACACACACACAAATGTGAAATAGGTCTAAGGGACTTTTCCACAATTTTAAGAACCTCTACTGGGCTTCACTGAAGATAATTAATTCACCAAGGAAATCGTTATTAAAATTTACACAACCACTGCAAAGTTCTTAAACATTACCACTGCTATTTCCAGGCTATATATATTTTTTTCTTTTTCCTTTTCGGCAGTGTTACACAGTTGAACCTATGGATTCACACATGATAAGCAAGTCCTCAACTACTAACTGTGTCCTAGCCCCTTTTTTACTTACTTTGAGGCAGGGTCTCACTAAGTTGCACAGGCTGTCTCTTAGCCTGGAAACCACCTCCTCCTGCCTCAGCCTCCCAAGTCACTGAAATTACAAGCATGTGCCACCTTGCCTGGTTCTGTGGGCTGTATTTTAAATCTATTCACTCTTACTTTGATTTCATGGAGATTTCCCTAGGGAGACAGCTGTCATCAACACCAACTTCACACTTTCCACATGCTTCTGCTACAAAATTCCAATGAGGAATACAACTAATACAGACAAATTAGATCCAAGTTATGTCTCAAATAATCAACATAATCTATGCCACTGCTGCTCAGTCTACCCACATACGTCATAACAAAGTGAAGTTACTGGAAAGTGTAGATACCACAGAAGACTTGCAAGGTAAAACAGGGAAAAAAAGAAAAGTGGAGAATCTTAATGCCATGTAAGGAGTTTGGATTTTATGTTAAATGTATTGAGGAGTCATTAAACACAAAATCAAAAACATCCACTATCAGAACTCTTACAGCAGCAGCAAGGTGCCCCAGGTGTGCAGTGATTAAACACCTGACCCTGGCCATAACCATCCTGAGAATTTTAGCAAAAAGAAAAAAAGATAATTAGAACAACAACCACAATGGCTCTACTAGTGCATACAGTAAGGTTCGCAAGAATCACTACATAATTAACCATTGCTGCACAGGGTCAGCCCAGCAGATTTGGATAAATCACTGCTACTAAATCAGAATACAGCCAAGTACTTAGTCTTAAAAAATTCTAGTTTAGTTCCAAATGATATACCAAATTAAAATACCAAGAAAGAATTACCACAGCAAGAATATGGGATGTCTCTGTACCCACTGGATTCATAGGCTAGTCATTTTCAAAATATGTCTACCAAGAATACTACTTCTAAATGTAACCACTATCCTCAATTAATGAAATTTGGCCACACTACATATGGATTTCCAACCATCGCCCCATTACTGAAAATGATGTCTGTCCCTGATATAATAGACAGGGTACAGATTGTGAAACTGCATATTTAAGTTCCTATTGGTGTGTTGTTGTTAGGTGCCGTCCAGTCGGTGTTTGACTCATAGTGACTCTATGTAGAACAGACAAAACACTATTATCAGTGCTTCTCTGATCTTCATAGGGTTTTTAATGGCTGATTGTTTTCCTGGGAGTGGACTGTCAGGTCCTTCTCCTAAGCCTACAGCACCTGATGTTCCCAGGCAGTCTCCCATCCAAGTACAAACCAGGCCTGACCCTGCTTAGCTTCTGAGATCTGACGGAATTGGTGTGGCCTATATATGTTACTTACTTGGAGTGTCCAATATCCTCTGTAAAATGGAAGAGAGACACCACCATTTCATAGGATAATTGCAAGGGCCATATGACAGTATGTGGAAAGCACCCATCACACAAAGCTCAATCAAAGTGAATTCGCTAAACTTCCAATAATGGCAAAAAAAAAAAAGGTATTAAACTGTCAAATTTTTATATATTTATTCCTTAATATATTTATATGTAATTTATCAACTTTACACTATCTTCCCCCATGGGGCAGGAGGGAAGTATAAACATCACTGAGTAACTGAAGTGGTTAAGCACTTTGAAACAGTATCAAAGCAGCTGTGTCAAACAACTATAGACAAGAGCTGGGCATAGGCATGGTAGTACAAATGTGTAATCTCAGCACTCAGGAAGACTGCGAGTTCAAGGATAGCCTGGGCTACATAGGGAAACCTTTTCAAAAGAGAGAGAGAAAGAGAGAAAGGAAGGAAGGAAGGAAGATAGACCTTTTGCAAAAAAAAAAAAAACTTTGATATTTGTTTATTTGGGTTGGTTTCTTGAGACAGGCTATCAATAAATAGCTGAGGCTGGCCTTCAAGTTGAGATCCTACTGCCTCAGCCTCCCAAGTGCTGCTTTGATTTACATTAATGTTTTTTTATAATAGAAGTATACTCCCTAGTGAATTACAAAGGAAACCAATGTTCCTTATTCACCTAGAAAAACTTCTCAGTGTATAATTCTTCATAATTTATAAAGGGTTTCTTAATGTATTATGTCATTTGATACATAACCACCTTGTGAAAAGGGAACACAGATATTATTTCTATTCTACAAATGACACTCATGAATAAAATACTGATAAGTGGCAGAAATGAGACTTAAATCTAGGTAATTTTTTTTTTTTTTTTTTTTTTTTTGCGGTACTGGGGGTTGAACCCAGGGCCTCGTGCCTGCATGCTTTGCAAGTGCTGGACCACTGAGCTGCACCTCAGCCCTTTTTTTTTCACTTTTTGAGACAGGGTCTTGCTAAATTACGCAGACTGCCTCTGGTCTCGAACTTGCGATCCTCCCGCCTCTGCCTCCCAAACTGCTGGGATTACAGGCGTGCGCCACCACCCCCCAGCCAAATCCAGGTAATTTTTAATTTTAAAATTAAAATTCACTCATGAGGTGGAAGCAGGAGGCCAACCTGACTACATCTTGATACCTGTTTCAAACTCTGCCTCCCTCCAAAAAAAGGAAAAAGAAAATGGCTTTTTTTTTATTATTGTAAAAAATGAACCGTGCTAAAATCATAGTAAGGTAACACTACACACCTATAAGAATCGATAAAAATAATTGTAACATCAAATGCTGATGATGTGGAGAAACTGGATTTCTCCTAAATTGGGGGATGGGGCACATCATACTGTATAGTTTACAACCTCTTTGGATTTAAACTCCATGTTACAATCCTCTGGCATGACAAACACTTCTGGCCTTTACTTCAAAGTTACTTAGCAGGATACAAAACTGTTCAGACATGCCAGAAAAAGTAAAAATTGAGCCAATATTACAGAGTTGTGAGTAATGTTTCATTATAAAGATAATCAACTATATTAGCCACTGAAACAGAAAATGCTTTCAAAAGTCAACAGGCCACAATTCAGGAGGTAATAGAAGAGAAACAACTCTAGGCTTGATGGATAAACCTGTTTGTCTACCACACTCTCAAGGGAGACCCTGCCATTAGTTCAATAATAAAGGAGTAGCCAGGCACAGTGGTGCACACTTGAATCCCAGCAACTGGGGAGGCCGAGGCAGGAAGATCGAAAGTTCAATGCCAGAGGTGCAACTTACTGATACACTCTCTCAAGATTAAAAAAAAAAAAAAAAAAAAAATTAAATGGGTTAGGGGTGCAGCTCAGTGATAGAGCACTTCCAAAGTATTTGAAAGGCCCTACATTCAACCCTTAAGTACCACAAAAAATAAAAAGAATGAAGGAATAAAAAGACTGGAGCTCAGTGTCAAAGTATGCATGCCTTCACTGATCAACAGAGTACCACTGTTAGATGTCAAGCAGTTTTCCAAAACTGAAAAATAAACAAGAACGAACATGTGTTGGTAGGGATAAAAAAACTTCCTTTTACATGAAAGCTGTAGTTCAGGAATTCACAGGCCAGGGATGTAGCACAGTGGTAGAACACTAGCCTAGCATGCTTAAGGTTGGGTTCCATCTCCAATAGCAAAAAAGTCCCACCATATTCTCAGATATTGAAGTATTTTGGTTATTAGTACACTGTCACTATAAGGAAATACCTGTGCTTTATAAAGAAAAGAGGTTTGTTTAGCATACACTTTTGGAGGCTGAAAGTCCAAGATCAGGCACCCCAATCAATTTCATCTCTCATGATGGTTCCCTTGGCTGGATCACATCAGGGCAGATGGCATCATAGTGTGATCACAAATGATAAGAAGATCACATGGAAACACAAGTACCTAGAGGCAGAATGGTGGCAAATAACAACCTCTCACTATGCCACACCTCTTAAAAGTCCCACCACCTCTTCACATAGCCACAGTGGCAACCAAGCTTCCGGTCCATGAAACTTTGGGGGCAAACCACATCCAAACTATAACACCACATAAAATTAGACTTAAAAAAAAATTTTACACTACAGAGAAAAATAATTTCTTTTACATTTTTTAAAATTGCAACTAATTACACATCTAACAGGATTTCATTTTTCTGAAATCTACTAAATTGGGATTTGGGGATGTTTGGCTAAAATTAAGTTGAAAGTAACCTTTGTGTTATATTTTAAAGAATGCACTTCAATGAGGAAGGAAGGGATTTGGAGACAGTATTATTTAAACTTCTACAAAAGAAATGTGTTTAAAGTAATAGCATATTGATTGTTGACATGCAAATAAATTTGCTAAAATAACGTATATTTTATAGTCCTACACACAGTTCTATTCAAAGTTCTTTTATCTTGATTATTTTATTGAATTTCTTTTTAAAACCCTGAGAAGCCAGGTGCAGTGGCTCACACCTGTAATCCCCGCAATTTGGGAGGATCCACAGGTTCAAGGGCAAAGGTACCCTGTATAACTTAGTGAGACCGTGTCTCAAGGTAAAAAGTAAAAAATGGACTGGGGGTGCAGCCTAGTTGTACAGCACTTGCAAAGTATGTGTGAGGTGCTGGGTTCAATTTCCAAGTACCACAAAACAAAAAATCCTGAGATTGAAGAAATAGGAGCACCCCCCACATTACAAGTGGCAGATATAATAGAGAAGTAAAGTAACATATATGGTTATAAGAATAAACATCTAATTTCTAGTTTAATACTCTCAATATGAATAATATTAATTTAGATACTTTCTTTTGCAAGCAAACCTACAGCCTAGAAACACTACCACCAACTGCTTGGAATTTCTACATACACCTAAAAAATTGTGTAATACATAGAGTATTTGTTATAAAAATTATATCTATGTTGTAATTATAGTCATATAAATTATGTGAATGATAAAGAATTAGGAAAAAGTTGAAAAATTTTAAATCTAATAAAGAAAATAATAAGATGATTGTTGTTGTTAGGTGCCGTCGAGTCGGTATCCGACTCATAGCGACCCTCATAGGGTTTTCAATGGCTGAGTGCTTCGGGATTGCCTTGGGAGTGGATTGCCAGGCCCTTCTCCCATTTTTGTGGTGCTGGGAATTGAACTCGGGTCCTCAGAGACTGCAGCGCAGCGCTCTACCCACTGAGCTAAATGCCAGCCCAATAAGATGATAGGTGGACTTTTTGGCAACTACTATGAAACAAGCCTGCAGCTGTAGCACTGTGGCATCAGATCTCGGAAGCTAAGCAGGTCAGGCCTGGTTAGTACTTGGATTGGAGACCACCTGGGAATACCATATACTGTAGGCGTGGGAAAAGACCCGGCAACCCACTCCCAAAAATAATCTGCCATTGGAAACCCTATGAATAACAGAGAAGCACTGACAACAGTGCTTTGCCTGTTGTACACAGGGTCACTATGAGTCAGACACCGACTCGATGACACCTAATAACAACAACAATTCACATTTTTAAGCAATTTAGACTCACTTCATTTTACTTTTTGGCACACCAATCCCATATGTGAATGTCAATCATGAAAGATGTAAAATTCATAGTTCAAATATTTTAAAGAAAAGTAAATGGACAAAAAGTTGTTGGGAGGGCAGGAATTATAATAGATTTCTGAACACAGATTTGCTGAACAATCAGAATACAATTATGAGGTTCATAAAATAAATACTGAAGGTGCTTAAGTCCTTTCACTGAAATTTCTACCATAAAATTACTTCAGAATTGACACTAATGTCATTTTCAGCCTACAACATACTTATTCTGACAAATATGCAATGGTTGTCAATTTAAGAAATGGCCTGAGTAAATCAACAAGTAACCATTCAGAAAACTGTAGAAGCATTTCTGAAGACTTTGCCCCCTTACCTTAGGAAAAAGAATATTACAGAAATCATTCACAAAACTAACAAGAATCAGACCATTCAGTGGTTAAACTCTGGGAAGGTTAATGTTTTAAAAGGGCTCATTCATAGGAAAAAGTTAAGGATAAAAACGGCATATAAACTTATTATAACAATTTTAATGCATCAAGCAGAACCACAAAGGTGTTTATATTCATGTGATTCGCAGACAATTCTATACATTGTCATTTAATTGCAAAAGTGAAAGAACTGTAACTATTAAACTGTCAAAATTTCAGATAACTACCATGCTGGCTATTGTATTTATTTTCTCAAGAAAGAAGGAGAAAAAAGACTCAAAAAATCAGATTCCATCAACACAGTAAGAAAAGGAATCAAGGGTACACTTAGAGTAAAATGTGCTTATCCTTTTATTTTAACATTTTTAACAATGCTAGCTATATTTCTCCCTATTTAAACTTTCAGGTTAGGGGAATAATTAATCCTGAGCAAACTTAATCATTTGCTAAAATAATTTTGCATAGAAAGGTATAAATTAAAGGGCAGGAAATAAAGGTTTTGATTCAAGATGTAAAAACTGAACTTCCTGAAGTCCCTCAATTTGAGAAAAGAAAATGCCAAAAAGTCTTAAATTATTTATTCCATTTGTAAAATGGCCTAGTATGTTATTTTGGTCGCCATCCAAGGAAACCTATGATGAAAGAATTAGAAGAGAATTGGGCAGTTTAATATCTACCTCAAGCCCACCTCTGTGACAGAGCAGACTGTTCCAGTTTGAAAAGTTCTAATAAAACTGTACAAAAAGTATGCCAAAAAGAATAAAAATACAGAGACAGGGACCAAAGATTCAAAGAAAAAAATAATAATTTTACAATCACATAGCTGTTTCTGTCAGTTAGAAAATTGTGACCTAATTCAATAAAAGTCTCTTTTCCTGTTTCTCAAGGGAGGAAACAGATTAAGAAATTTTGAGAAAGGATCATTCAGGCAGCTCCCCTTACCAGAGAGAAGACATATTCCAGTCAGGCAAGGTAAAAATACAAGACAGATCACCCATCAGTTTGTATGTATTATTGTAAATGACGACATTGGAACATAAGGTACCTGTGGTTATGACCCATAGATTTAGACAAGCTTATAAATGTGAATGCCTACAGCCATACTACCATGGCATCCGATCCCATCAGATCTCGGAAGCTAAGCAGGGTCGGGCCTGGTCAGTACTTGGATGGGAGACCGTCTAGGAACAACAGGTGCTATATGCTTAGGAGAAGCACCCAGCAACCCATTCCCAAAAAACAATCAGCCATTGAAAACTCTAGGAATAACAGAGAAGCACTAACAATACTGTTTTGCCTGTTGTAAGTAGGATCACTATGAGTCAGGCACTGACTCAACAGCACCTAACAACAACATAAATGTGAATATATAATCTGGTGATTCTTTTCTCAAAGATTACAAATAATTTAATGTTGCAGTTCTTTAGTTATTATTTGAAGCATGATCTATGATTAGTCTATACTTCGAAGAGGAGACACTTATCTGGAGTTATACAAACCTAGTTTAAATCTGGTCCTTCCCAGCTACTTGATGTGCAACTTGAACAACCCTCCTAGGCCTCAGTTTTCTCATATATGGGAACAATAATAGATAGATGTGAGAACTCAACAAGAAGATGGATGCACCTGGGCAATGAGCCCAGCATATGGTGCACAGTAAGTGCTCAATAAACAGCTAGTAAATTAACAATGATGTTTACAACATTATCAAAGCCTCTTTGCAGAATGTACAGACTTTTTTTTTTATAATATAAGAAAAATCCCTGAAAGAAAAATCAAAGTGGTAACTGGAACCTAAAAATGCTAAGGAGAAATGGAGGCCCTTTAAAAGAATTTACGTATACAACAAAGTGAAGTTTATAAAACATTATATCATGAGGGATGTACATACAATTGATATTATTCAATCTCAAAAAGGAAAGCCTAACACATGCTACACTAGTGATAAAAACATTGTGCTAAGTGAAATAGGCAAGTTACAAAAAGACAAATAGAGTAGGCAGCTCCTTGACAAGTCTGTCAAGTCTGCCATGCTATGGTGGCTTGCGTGTTGCTGTGATGTTGAAAGCTATGCCCCCAGTATCTCAGATATCAGCAGGACCACCCTAGTAGACAAGTTTCAGCTGAGCTTCGAGAATAACACAGACTAGGGAGAAGGACCCGGCAGCCCATTCCTGAAGCCATTAGCCATTGAAAACCATAGGAACAGCAGAGATGCACTGTCAAATACAGTGCCAGAAAACGAACCCCCATGTTGGAAGACATTCAAAAGACAGCTGGGGAAGAGCTGCCTCCTCAAAGTAGAGTTGACCTTCATGAAGGGAATAGAGTAAAGCCCCTGCGACTTCCATTTGCTGATGTGGCATGACTTAAAATGAGACTAAACACAGTGGCTGTGAAAGTGGGCTCAAACATAAAAAAGACCATGTGTATGGTACAGTGTTTTGATCTGCTATACACAGGGTTGCTATAAGTCAGACTTGACTCCAGGGCACCTAACAACAAGAGTAGGAAAATTAGTAGAGACAGAAAGTAGAACAGAGGTTACCAGGAACTGAGTAGAGTGGGGAATGGGAAGTTAGTATTGTTTAACAGGTACAACATTTCTGTTACAGATGATGAAAAGGTTCTGCAAATGGACACTGGGGTAGTTACACAATAATACAAATGTACTTAAAACCAGTGAAATGAACATTTAAAAATGGCTTTAGAAGGTAAATTTTATATTATGCATATTTTACAAAAAAAAAAATCTGTGAATGTGCAAGACCCTGGGTTTGATCCCTAGCACTACACACACACACAAAAAAAAATTCCATAAAATTTTTCCATATTATAGGACAGTTAGTGAAGTATAGCAAACTAGACACAATTGCCAAATACAACAGTTTAGCATGCTCATCTCTGGAATGCCATGCAACATAAGAAATCTTTAATATGGCCAAAAGTCCCTATGCAATTTGTTTCCTTGCTGACTATTCTGCCACACTGGCCTTCTTACTATTTTTCTAACAGGCAGAACTTATTTCTGCTACAGAATCTTTATGCTTTCTATTCCCTCTACCTGTAATATTCTTCCTCAAAATACGCATGGCTCTCTCTCTCTGGCTTGATTTGTGTCTCTGCTTTCCCAGAGACTCCCGGTCTAAAGAAATCTGCCTGTATTTGTTCTCAATCTGTCACTCTCCATGACCTTGTTCTGCTTTATTTTTCTTTAGCATACATGGCATTTCCAAGAATGACTTTGTTCACTTGCTTATTGCCCATCTCTTCCACTGACACATAAAGCGTGTAAGTGCAAGGAACTTTGCTTCTCATGTTTTCAGCCCATGAAAATAGTGCCTGACAAATGGGAACTTTTCAATGACTACTTCTGAGGTCAAGTAATCAAAAAATATTTACATTTATTGAAAAGGAAATATATCAAATACATTCATTCAAAAAAGCTACCAAAAGTAATACAGTATAATCCCATTTTTGTGTATATATATGTATGTGTGTATATACATATATATGTGTATACATACACACACATATACACAAATGCCTATATACAGGATATGTGGGGTTTTTTAATGTATAAAGCATGGGCTGAGGCTGTAGCTCAGTGGTAGAAAGCCTGCCTAGCATGCTCAAGGCCCAGATTTGATTCCCAATACCACAAAAAAAGACCCCCCCCAAAAAAAACCACTTATAAATTAGGAAACATTATATATCAAAATATCAACAGTGGTAATCTCTGTAAGTTGAGAAAACATAACTATTTTTCCTTTGGCTTCTGTATTTCCTAACTTTTCTACAATGAAAGATTAGTTATGTGGCTTAAAAAAAGATTATTTTACTGGCAACTATAAAGAACTCATGTATATATATAATTAGGGATATGCATAAAAACTTTATTACAAGGAAATTCATCACACTTTTGTTTAAAATCATGAAAAATAAGACAGAACTAAGCTAGGTGTGGTGTCACGTGCCTATAATACCAGCACTCAGGAGGCTGAGGCAGAAGGATCATGAGTTCAAGGCCTGCATGGGCTACATAATGAGACCCCACTCAAAAAAGAAAAGAGCATTAAAAATGAACATGTATTACTTTGGTATTCAGAAACATGAGTTTTAAATGACTGTGCCAAAAAACTGTCTTTTTGCCTTATATGAGCACCATCTAGTGCTCAGAATATGTAATACAATTTTCATAATGCAGTAAAGATTTCTGAACAATAGCATTTATAAAAAGTATATCGTTTAAGAACAAAGACAAATATTACTATACTTGGGGATTAGCTTAATTTTTAAAACAGCTGAAAAATTAGTCAAAAGAGTCATGTGACTTTCAATCCTCAGGACAAAGTTGTTTTTGTTGTTAGGTGCTGTCAAGTTGTGTCCGACTCATAACAACCCTATGTACAACAGAATGAAACACTCCCAGACACTGTGCCATGGCCAGCACTATTTCAGTGCTTCTCTGTCATTTATAGTGTTTTCAATGGCCGAGTGTTTCCAAAGTGGGTTCTCACGTCCTTCTCCCATTTTTACAGTGTAGGGTTGGAACTCAGGGCCTGCTAGTGCAGAGTGGCACTCTACCAACTGAGCTAAACGCCAACCCCAGGACAAAGTCATCATTAAAATTGGTTAGATTTCTTCTGCTTATCTTCATTCTTCAAACATTTTAGACTTTTAAGACAGAGCCCTTGGTCTCTTTTTAAACTAATGGTTATTAACTCTTTGAAAGAAGAAAGTCAAACACTTTGCATGCACTGTGGTATTTTATGAAATTAGTATTTCCATTTCACAGAAGTAACAGACTCAGCTGGGCATAATGGCTCATGCATGTAATCCCAGCAATTTGCCTGTAATCCCAGTGACTCAGGAGGCAGAGACAGGAGAATTGCAGGTTCGAGGCGAGAGGCAGCCTACATAATTTAGCAAAACTCTATGTCAAGATTTTAAAAAGTTAAAAAATGGGCTAGGGGTGCAGGTCAGTGGTAGAGTGCTTGTAAAGTACATGCAAGGCTCTGGGTTCAACCCCCAAGGACCACAAAAATAAGCAGATAGATAAATAGACAGATAAACAGAGAGATAGACTGATGAGATTAAGAGCCTATCTGAGTTTACAGAGCTGGCAAGTAGTGAAGCTGAGCTGCAAGGCAAGGTCAGTCTGGCCCCAAAGTCTATGCATCCTTACCACACTTCACTATCTCCACTTTCTTTAATTCTCACTCCAAATCACTGCATCTTTGGGAAAAACAATACCCCTAAAGAGTAGACAAGCTATTGCTATATTGCTCAGCTTTGTTCTCAAATCTAAAACCTTAAGCTTGTTAGGTTTAATGTTCAAGTCAAATATCAATTTAAAGCATAACATAAAAATAGTGTTCTCTATAATGCTGTCAGTTGGATATATCAGTTTTTATAAAGATATAAGCTTTTCCATTTCCTATATAGCAGTAGAAATTCAAATCCTCATCATGTCATGGGTACATTATTGCAGATGCCTCAGATTTGTTCTTTCCAGTTTTTCTTTCCTGATCTTTCCAATCTATCACTCTTCTTAAAAATCAATCCTCCTAAAATACTGCTTTAACCAAATCTATCTGCCAAGAGCCCATGAGGGACCCTACTTCCCATCCTCAGATTTCTAACAGGTATGATAAAAGTAGGTAACAAGTGGACAGATTTTTATTTCCTCATTTGCCCCACAAATGAAGCCTGCATGAGTGTAACTCCCACAGACCTACAATGGATAGTATATTCACTTTGTAGTTTTTATACTAAGACAGCTTTCTCTAAAAACCAGAATGAATTAAGAAAAAGGAATACCATCAAAAAGAATAAATGCATAAGAAGAGCAAAAGATATCTGAGAAAAAGTAGTACTTACAAAACAAACTAAAAACCCATAATAATTTAAACTATGCTGAAAGCTATGCTACTGGTATTACAGATATCGGTAGGGTTACCCATGGTGGACAGGTTTGAACTAAGCTTCAAGACTAAAACAGACTAGGGAGTAGGACCTAGAAGTCCACTCCAGAAACAATCAGCCATTAAAAACTATGAATAGCAAAGAAACACTGTTGGACATAGTGCCGGAAAATGGCCCCCACAGGTTGGAAAGCACTCAAAAGATGATTAGGGAAGAGTTGCCTCCTCAAAGTAGAATCTATCTTAAGGACAGAAATGGAGTGAAGCCCCATGACCCTCCATTTGCTGATGGGGCACAATTCAAAAAGAGGAGGAACAACTGTAAACATTCATTAATAATCGGAACATGGAACGTATGTTGTAAGAATGAAGGAATATTAGAAATTGTCAAAAGGGAAATGAAGCACATAAACATTGACACTCCAGGCATCAGTGAGCTAAAATGGACAGGCATGGGCCATTTTGGTCAGATAATCAAATGGTCTATTATGCTGGGAATGACAAAGAGAAATGGGATTCCATTCATCATCAAAAAAGACATCAAGATCTGTCCTAAAGTACAATGCTATCAGTAATAGAATAATATCTATACATCTACAAGGAAGGCCAATTAATGTGACTATTATTCAAATTTATGCACCCACCACTAAGGCCACAAATAAAGAGAGGGAAGATTTTTACCAGCTTCTACAATCTAAAATAGATCAGACATGCAATCAGGATGTACTAAAAATTACCAGTAACTGGAATGCAAAAGTTGCAAACAAAGAATAAGGCTCAGTACTTGGGAAATATAGCCTTGGTAACAGAAATGATGCTGGAGATCACATGATATAATTTTTTCAGACCAATGACCTTTTCATTGCCAATACATTTTTTTCAACAACATAAACAACAACTATACACATGGAATTCACCAGCTGGAATATACAGGAACCAAACTGACTACATTTATGGGAAAAGCCAATGGAAGAGCTCAATATCAAATGTCAGAACCAGATGAGGTGTCGATTATGGATCAGACCATCAACTGTTCATATGCAGCTTCAAATTGAAACTGAAGAATATTAGAACCAGTGTACAGGAGCCAAGGTATGACCTTAAGTATATCCCACCTGAGTTCAGAGACCACCTCAAGAACAGGTTTAAAGACACTAAAGACAGAAGACCAGACGAGTTGTGGCATGACATCAAAGACACCATTCATGAGCAAAGCAAAAGGTTATTAAAAACACAGACAAAAAAGAAAAGACTAAATTATATGTCAAAAGAGACTCTGAAGCTTGCCCTTGAAAATCACGCAGCTAAAGTTAAAGGAAGACATGATGAAGTTACAGAAATTAACAGAAGGTTTCAAAGGGCAGCTCAAGAAGACAAAATCAAATATTATAATGACATGTGCAAAAAGCTGGAGACAGGAAATCAAAAGGAAAGAACACACTCTGTTTTTCTCAAGCTTAAGGAATTAAAGAAAAAATTCAACCCTCAAGTGGCAATACTGAAGGATTCTTCAGGGGAAATACTACATGATGTAGGAAACATCAAAAGAAGATAGAATATGCAGTCATTATACCAAAAAGAATTGGTGGATGATCAACCACTTCAAGAGGTTGCATATGATCAGGAACCAATGGTACTGAAAGAAGTGGAAGCTGCCTTGAAGGAATTGGCAAAACACAGGCTCCAGGAATTGATGGAATACCAATAGAGATGTTTCAACAAACAAATGCAGCACTGGAGGTGCTAACTTGTTTATGCCAAGAGATTTAGAAAACAGCTACCTGGCCAACTGACAGGAAGAGATCCATATTTGTGCCTATTCCCAAGAAAGGAGATCCAATCAAATGTGGAAATTATTGAATGATATCATTAATATCACACCCAAGCAAAATTTTACTAAAGATCATTCAAAAGTAACTGCAGCAGTATATAGACAGGGACTGCTGGAAAACCAAGTCAGATTCAGATGACAGTGTTGAACCAGTGATATCACTGCTAATGTCAGATGGATATTAGGTGAAAGCAAAGAATACCAAAAAGGTATCTATCTTTTATCAACTCTCCAATGGCTTTTGACTGTGCGGATCCTAACAAATTATGGATAACACTGCAAAGAATGGGAATACCAGAGCACCTGATTGTATTTATGAGGAACCTTTACATGGACCAGGAGGCAGTCATTCAAACAAAACAAGGAAACTCTGCTTGGTTTAAAGTCGAGAAAGGTATGCTTCAGGGCTCTATCCTTTCAGCGTACTTCTTAAATTTCTATGTTGAGCAAATAATCTGAGAAACTGGACTTTATGAAGAAGAACACAGTATAAGGATTGGAAGAAAACTCATTAACAACCTGCATTATATAGATGATACATCTCTGCTTGCTGAAAGTGAGGACTATTTGAAACATTTACTAATGAAAATCAAAGAACACAGCATTCAGTATGGATTGCACCTCAACATCAAGAAAACAAAAATCCTTACAACTGGGTTAGTAAGCAACTTCACAATAAATGGAGAAAAGATTGAGATTGTCCAAGATGTTGCTTTACTTGGTTCTACAATCAACACATGTGGAAGCAGCAGTCAAGAAATCAAAAGAGACAGTGCAACGGGAAAAGCTATGGACAAAGATCTTGTTAAAGTACTGAAAAGTAAAGATGTCACATGAAGACAAAAGTGCGTCTGACTCATGCTATGGTATTTTGAATTGCATCGTATGATTGTGAAAACTGGGTGGTGAATAAGGGAGAAAGGAGAAGAATTTTTGCTTTTGAATTATGATGCTGGAGATGAATAGTGAATATACCATGGGCTGCCAAAAGAACCAACAGATCCGTCCTAGAGGAAGTGCAACCAGAGTGCTTCTTAGAAACAAGGATGGCTAGACTGTGTGTTACGTATTTTGGACATGTAGTCAGGAGGTACCATTCCCTGGAGAAGGACATTATGTTTGGGGTGGCAGGTCAATGAGAAAAAGGAAAACCCTCAACTAGATGGGTTGACACAGTGTCTACAACAATGGGCTTAAACATAAGTAAGATCATATGCCTGGCACAGAATTGGGGAGCATTTTGTTCTGTTGTACATAGGATCACTATGAGATGCACATGACTCAACAGCACCTAACAACAACAATAAGGCACTGGCACAACTATGGCAAATTTGGAGGTTAAGGAAAATATGCATGGCTAATAAATTATCCCATCACTATTTCTTAAGAAGTTCATCTTTTTCCTCTCTGTTGTTATTGCCAGCTCTGCATAAAGCAAGTATAGAAGTCTTCACTCATCTATGCTTTCACTTTTCAGAGTTTCCATTACCCCCTAGTCAACCATGAGGAAGGAAGTGGCAATCCATTCCCAAAGCAATTCCAAAACAATTAGGCATTGAAAAACCTATGAATAGTAGTTCTGACATAGTGCTGGGCATGGCACAATGTTAGGGAATGTTTAGTCCTGTTGGACATAGGGTCACTATGAGTCAGATTTGACTTCACAGCACCTAACAACAGCAACAAACAACAACCGTCAACCATGATCCAAATACTTAAAATGGCAACTTCCAGAAATAAACAGTTCGTAAGTGTTAAATTGCATGTCATTCTGTGTAGTCCCATGTAGTCCCACTCCACCTGCCTAGTTGTGAGTCATCTCTCTGCCCAGCTTATGCTACCCTCCCATTAGTCACTGAGTAAGGATCATGGTTATCACACTGATTGTCATATCATGGTGCATGTACACAGGGTTCAGTACTACCTGCAGTAGTACTCAAGGCATCACTGGGAGCCTTGAAATATATAAGGGGGGCTGTAGTACACAAAAACAAACCCTATGCTTCTTAAGTATTTTAAGTATTCTCAATTTTTTCTTTTCCATATAAATTTTCCAATCAGGTTATCAAGATCCCCCAATCTCTGCTTGGTGTACACCTGTCAATCACAACACTCAGGAGGCTGAGGTTAGGAGGATCACGAGTTCAAGGCCACCCTGGGATATATAAGATCTTCTAATCTCCCAAAACAAAGCTGTTACGATCTTAATTGGAATTGCCTTCAATCTATAAATCAATTCCTGGAAGAACTGAGATTTTTTTTTAGAACAATCCTTAAGCATGGCACATATCTGTATTTAGTTAGGGCTTCTTCAACAATTTTTCAGTATGAATACCATATAATTCAGAACAGCATGTACAGCAGCTTATATTGACATTTATATAAGTGAAAAGAAAAATCCTTCTGGATAATAAATTATACTCTTTATTGTCCCTTTTTTCTCTTAGTCCTATCACTACAACATGAACAGTAGTCCACAATGATGATTCTGCAAGGACTAAGGAAATAGTTTCAAAATTTCTTGATGATATAGCTCATCTGCAATATGACCTTCCTACCAATTCACAGCAACCTTTAATTTTCCAAGGATCTCAGAGGCAATAAGTAACTGCTTCATAAAATACATATATCTAATCCGTGCACTCAGATTCAGCGCAAATTAAGTTAAACTTCTAAGGCTCAATCCAATTATATCAAAAAGTCAGAAATTAAAATTTATTGCCAGAAGATATAGTAGATATAAATAGTTCCCAGAAAAAGAAATGGCAATAATCCAGAAACATGAAAATAAACACAAGCTTAGATCACTCAAGAAAGGCAAATTGAAACCATAAGGAATGCTGTACAAAGCTCATTCATTTGGCTATCAAAAAGAGAAATGAAGCCGGGTGTGATGGTGTTGTTAGGTGCCGTCGAGTCAAGTCCGACTCATAGCAACCCTCATAGGGTTTTCAATGGCTGACTGTTTTGGGATTGCCTTGGGAGTGGGTTGCCATGTCCTTCTCCCATTGTATGGTGCTGGGAATCGAACTCGGGAACTCAGAGATTATAGAGCAGCACTCTACCAACTGAGTTAAGTCCCAGCCCAGGTATGATGGTACATGACTGTAATACCAGCACTTGGGAGGCTGACACAGGAGGATCCTGAGTCTGTGTAACCAGAGGCAGCCTGTGCAACTTAATGAGACCCTGTCTCAAAATTAAAAATACAAAAAAAGGGTCGGGGGGGTGCAACTCAGGGATAGAGCACTTGCCTAGTATGTGCAAGGCCCTGAGTTCAACTCCCCAGTAATACAAATAAATAATAATAATAATAATAATAATTGCAGTAATAAAATATATAAGTTAATAAAAGATGAAACAAACAACCCAAACATCTACTAGCTGATGAATAGACAAAATGTGGTATATCCATACAATGGACTATCACAGAGCAATAAAAAGAAGTGGTCCTGGTGCATGTTACATGTTTGACCATTATGCTAAATAAAAGAAACCAGTCACAAAAGACCACATATTTTGATTTCATTTACATGAAACATCTAGAATACACAAACTTACAAAGACAGAAAGTAATTAGTGGTTGCTAATGCTGAGGGCGATAGATAGTCTGCAGCCATAGCACCCTAGCATCAGATCCCGCCTGATCTCAGAAGCTAAATATGGTAGGTCTGATTAGTCTTTAGATGGGAGCCCACCTGGGAATAAATACCAGGTGCTGCAGGCTAGGGAGAAGGTAATCCACTCCTAAAACAATCTGCCATTAAGAACCCTAAGAATAGCAGAGAAGCACTGACAATAGTGCCAGGCATTGCACAGTGTCAGAAAGTGTTTTGTTCTGTTGCACATGGGGTTGCTATGAGTTGGACTCAACAGCACCTAACAACAACAATGCTGGAGGATTTGGGTGAAAAGGAGGAGTGACTCCTAAAGGGAATAGGATGAAGTTCCTTTATGGGGTAATGATGATCTTCTAAAATTGACTACAGATATGGTTGCATAACTCTGAAAATATACTAAAAACATCAAATCATAACAAAATGGTGTATAGATTATATCTCAAAAAAGCATTACTTTTCTATTGCTGCTATAAAAGTTACAACAAATTTTACAGTTGTATAAAACAATACAAGTCTATTATACTACTGCTCTATAGGTCAGAAGTCCGACATGGGTCTCAATGAGCTCAAATCAAAATGTAAGGCTCTAGGGGCTGGGCATGTAGATCAGTATTAGAGAACTTGCCTAGCATATGCAAGGCCCTAGGTTCAATCCTCAGCATCACAAAAAAAATTAAAAATTAAAATTAAAAATTAAAAATGTATATCTTTAGGAGGAAAGAAATCTGTTTCCTTGTCCCTTCCAGCTCTTAGAAACTGCTCATGTTTCATGGCACATGATCCCTTTCTTCCACCTTCAAAACCAACAACAGCAGACCAAGTCCTTCTCACATCATATCATGTCATATCACATGACTAAGTATTCTTCTTTCTCTTCCTCTTCTACTTTTAAGAATCTTTGTGACTGCCGGGTACGGTGGCACACACCTGTAATCCCAGCGGCTCGGGAGGCAGAGGCAGGAGGATCACAAGTCCGAGACCAGAGGCAGTCTGTGTAACTTAGCGAGACCCTGTCTCAAAAAGGTAAAAAAAAAAAAAAAAAAAAAAAAAAAAAAAAAAAAAAAAAAAAAAAAAAAAAAAAAAAAAAAAAAAAAAGGGCTGGGCGTGCAGCTCAGTGGTCCAGCCCTTGCAAAGCATGCAGGCGTGAGGCCCTGGGTTCAACCCCCAGTACCACTAAAAAAAAAAAAAAAGAATCCTTCTGCTGAAGATAGTAGATTAAAGGTGGCCTCTGTGTGATGTGGTAAAACAAAAGAGATAGAATAGCAAGAAATAGAGTCTTTTCCATAGAAAGTAAGTCTAGAGAAGCACAGACATGAGAATGAAAACTATTGGATGGTCCCAGGTAGCAGAATGGGTCTGAATAGCAAGAATGACTGATCAGGCCACATTTCCAACCTTGGCTTCAGGCGGATGGAATGACATCTTCATCCAAAGAGCTAAGCCAGACAGCCCTGCCCATCAGACTGGCAATCCCAGGGGATACGCCTACAGTCCTTGAAGGCCTTGAACTCTTCCAGGGACTTGCTGACATAGTGGCTCTCCCTGACTGAGGAGTTCAGCATTGGAGAAGTGACCCCCATGCTCTGTGTCTTGGAGAGCTTTTACCCAGAGCCATCTTGAGTGGAAACCTACTGTGTGAGACTGAGCTACTTGTTGTTAGGTGCCATTGAGTCGGGACCAATTCATAGTAACCCTATGTATAACAGAACGAAACAATCCCTGACACTGTGCCATGCCTGGCACTATGGTCAGTACTTCTCTGCTATTCATAAAGTTTTCAATGGCTGATTGTTTTCTGGGAGTAGGTTATCAGGTCCTTCTCTCATGCCTATGCCACTTGGTTTTCCCAGGTGGTCTTCCATCCAAGTATAAACCAAGCCTAGCCCACCTTAGCTTCTGAGATCTGACAGGATCGAATACCACAGTGGTATGTCTGCAGGCCTGAGATACGCAGGGGGCCTGACAACAAAGAATTATCACCCATGGAGAACCTAAGAGTGACCTGTCACATCTACAGCATGCTACACACTTGCAGCAAGCAGTTGCAGTGAGAAAGGAGACAGGATACTGACATGCTGAGAGATTCAGGCAGCAAGAGGCTTGAGAAAGTTGCTCAGAAGCAAGCCCCATCCCTGAGGAGAGGAGATTTCATCTCCTGAGGGGAACTACAAGGACTGTCAACTCTTAGCCATGGTCAGATAAAAAGACTCCATCCTCAACACCACCTCCAACTAACAGACTCCAACATTAAAGGCCACAGACAGAAGCTCCTCCAGTACTACTACTACCTCCTCCTCCTGCTCCTCCTCCTCCTCCTCATTCTCCTCCTCCTCCTCCTCTGCTTTTTTACCCTCTTTCTTAATCTTTTTTTTAAATATTTTTATTTTTTATGCTATGCTGGGGTAATTGCAGTGCCACAGAGTAGTATCCCCATACTTTTTCTTATTTTTGCTTGGAGACAGGATCACACTGAACTTGACAGGCTGCCTCTGGCCAAGGCTCAATATCCTGCCTCAGCTCCCAGAGACACTGGAGTTTCAGGGAAGACAGTATCAACCTCAGTTTTTTGTTTTGTTTTTGTTTTATATTTATCATCTTTTCATTGGTAATTTTCATTTCTTCCCTTCTCTTTTTTCTAATGTAATTGTTATCTTTTTTCTTTTTTAGTTTGTTTTTCTTTTTCTATCTGTTTCGGCCTGCCTGTCTTTTTCTGTACCTTTCTTTTCCTATTTCTTATACTTTAACACTTTTAGGCTTACCACTACTTATTGTTCTGCATAAATGTTTACCTACTTCTTATATCTTTTTCTTTGTTGTCCAATCATTTCTTTTCATCTTTGGCTCCTTTTACTCCCTCTTACTAACATTCCTTTCCTTTCTAGATCTTCTTTTTCCTTTCTTTTACTTCAACTTTGAGGCATCCTCCGATTTCCCCTTTCTCTTCTGTCCCTTCTTACTTCAGGCAAACACAACTTATACCTTCACCCTAAGTGTTTTGTAACTTAATAGCTTACTCAATATTTTTATTGCCATTCTCTGTTCTATTAGCATTGGTATTGCAGCAGTTGGCATTAAGTGATTTTAAGTATGTTTCTGTATCTGCTTTGACCGAGTATTGTACCTATTACAGTGGTTTGTCTTCCTCTCTGGGAGTGGCACTGGGGATTGTGATCTCAAGAGAAAACCACACACTAAAGCACCTCCAAATAAAATAGGAAGTGATATCCACCCCTACGGGTGCAAAAAAATCACAAAACAGAAACACAAAAAACATGAAAAAACAAAGCAATGCCTCTCCTACAAAAGACCATGGTTCTTTCCGAAGATATTGAAATAGTTGAAAACATCAGACAAAGAATTTAAAAGTTTACTTGTAAAAATGATCAATGACTTCATAGGACACAAACAAGCGAATGAAGTAAGGAAAACAATACAGGATTTAGGTCAGAAAGTCACCAATGTAGAAGACAAAGTCAGCAAAAGGGATGAGGAATTCAGCAAGGAAACTGAGATTTTGAAAAAAAAGAAAACAAATGTTGGAAATGAAGAACTCAATAAACTAAAAAAATACTGCAGTAGAATGCATCATCAGTCAACTAGATGAAGTAGAGGATAGAATATCAGGGATACAAGACAAGGTCAAGGAAATACTATATTCAAACATCAACAAAGAAAGAAAATTAAAAGTACATGACCACAATTTTCAAGAATTTTGGGACATGATCAAGAGAGAAAACCTCAGAATCCATCTGTAGAAGAGCTGAGATAAAAATTAATGGCATAGAAAACATACTCAGTGAAATTATAGCAGAAAAATTTCCCAAATCTGGGGAAAGAAATGGACATCCAACCACAAGAGGCACAGAAAACACCAAACAGGCAGGACAAGAATAGAACCTCCCTGCAACACATATTAAAATACTAAGATCACAAAACAAAGAAACAATATTAAAAGCCGAAAGATAAACACCAACTCATTCACAAAGGAAAACCTATTAGAATTATTTCAGAGCTATCAGCAGAAACCTTAAATTCTAGGAACGGATAGAAAGATATACTTCAAGCCCTGAAAATAAATAATTGCCAAATGAGATTATTATGCCCAAAGTTATCATTTAAAATTGATGGATAAAGACATTTGAAGACAAGCACACAGTAAAGCAATGCATGACTACTAAATAAGCAATGCACAAGATACTTAAAGGAATCCAACAACACACACAGGAGGATGAAAGACAAGTTCCAACACAAGAGCACAGGGAAGAATAAACTTCATGGGAGGAACAAACTAAAGAGAACTAGGAAAGAATCAGTCATGTCTACCACAAAAATCCAGCAAACACAAAATATAAATAAGACAGAAAAAAAGAGCAGATGAATAATATATGAACCAGCCAGGAAAGCACACAACACAGCAACCAACAAACCTCTCTCAACAATGTCCCTAAATATAAATGGTCTTAACTCTCTAATTAAAAGACATAGATTAGTTGACTGGATTAAAAAACAAGATCCAACAATTTGTTGCCTGCAAGAAACACATCTCACTGGCAAGGACACCCACAGACTGAAAGTAAGAGGATGGAAATTGGTATACCAAGCAACTGGAAGCTAAAAAAGGGAGAAGTAACCATCCTTAAATCATACAAAGTAGGCTTCAAATTAAAACTAGTCCAAAGAAACAGAGAAAGTCACTACATATTATAAAGAGATCAACCAAGAAGGTATAACAATTGTAAATATATATGCACCAAATATTAGTGTACCCAATTTCATTTAAAAAACACTACTAGACTGAAAGGGACAGATAGGTCCAAATACAATAACAGGGAATATAGTGAATACCCTACTCTCATCAATAGACAGAACATCCAGACCAAAAAAATAAATAAATAAAAATCAAAAAAGAAACTTCATAGTTAAACACTATAATAGATCTAATGGACTTAATAGACATATGTAGAATATTCCACCAAAAACTAAAGAATACACATTCTTCTCAGCAGCCCATGGAACTTCCCCTAAAACAGATCACATTTTGGGCCAAAATTCAAGTCTTAAAAAATATAGAAAAATTGAAATAATTTCCTATATCTAACCATAATGGAATAGAACTAGAAATGACAGTAAGACAAAGTACAGAAACTATACAAATACATAGAGAATAAGAGGAATAACAGAAGAAATTTAAAAATTCTTAGAATCAAACAAAAATAAAACACAATCTACCAGAACCTCTGGGATACAGCAAAGGCAGTTCTAAGAGGAAAATTTATTGTGATAAGTGCCTACATTAGTGGGCTCAAACAAAACAAACTTCATAATGCTCTCCAAATTCTTAGTAAAAAAACAAACAAAACCCAAAAGCACATGATAAGAAATAATAAAGACTAAAGTAGAAATTGACGAAATAGAAATGGAAAGAATAAAAAGAACTGATGAAACAAAGAGCTGGTTTGTTGAAAAGATAAACAAGATGGACAAACCCTTACCAAACTAAACAAAAGTGAGAAGATTCACATCAAGAAAATTGGAGATAGCCAGGTGCACGCCTGTAATCCCAGCGGCTCAGGAGGTGGACGCAGGAGGATCACAAGTTCGAGACCAGAGGCAGTCTGTGTAACTCAGCGAGACCCTGTCTCAAAAACTCAAAAGTAAAAAAATGGGCTGAGGGTGCAGCTCAGTGGTCCAGCACTTGCAGAGCATGCAAGCGTGAGGCCCCGAGTTCAAACCCCAGTACCGGAAAAAAAAAAAATTAGAGATGAAAAAGGGAACATTAAAACAGATACCAACAAAATCCAGAGAACAGGAAATACTTTGAAAAATTATATTCCAAAAAACTATAAACTTAGATGAGATGGATAAAAAACTCGTAGACATATGTGACTTGCCAAAATTGTCAAGAGGATATAAATAACTTAAACAGACCTATAACAAGCAGTAAGATCGAATCAGTCATAAAGAATCTCCCAAAAAAGTAAAGCCCAGGACTAGATGGATTCACTACTGAGTTCTATAAGACCTTTAAAGAAGAATTAATACCAATACTCCTCAAATTATTCCACAAAATACAAATGGAAGGATCACATTCATTCATTCTATGAAGCCAGTATTACCCTGATAACAAAAGCATAGAAGTATACATCAAAAAAGGAAAACTACAGACCAATATCCCTCATGAACCTAGATGTAAAAATCCTTCATAAAATACTTGCAAACTGACTTCAACAACACATTAAAAAGATTATACACTATGATCAAGTTGGTTTCATCCCAGGGATGCAAGGCTGGTTCAACATACACAAGACAATAAATGTAATATAGCATATGAACAGACTCAGAAACAGATACCATATGATCCTACCAATAGATGCAGAATACGCCCTTGATAAAGTTCAACACCCTTTTACGATATAAGTCTTGAATAAACTAGGAACAGAAGGAACATACCTCAACATAATAAAGGCACTATATGAAAAACCTACAGCCAACATCATACTAAATGGGGAAAAATCAAAACATCTCCCCTGAAATCAGGAACAAGACAGGGTGTTCATTGTCTCCAATGCTATTAATTGTAGTAATTGAAAAGTTAGCCACAGCATTGACAAGAAGAAGAAATAAAAAGGGATCCAAATACAAAAGAAAGAAGTCAGATTATCCCTATTTGTAGATGACATGATCTTATAGTTAAAAGAACCTAAAGACCACAAGAAAACCCTTAGAGCTGATAAACACTTCCAGAAAAGTTTGTTGTTATTACGCATCATCCAGTCGAATCCGACTCATAGCAACCCTATGTACAACATAACAAAACACATCCTGACACCGTGCTTATTTATGTTTAAACCTGTTGTTGCAGACACTGTGTCAATCCATCTAGTCAAGGGTTTTCCTTTTTCGCATTGACTGCCACTCTCCCATACATGATGTCCTTCTCCAGGGATTGGTCCCTCCTAACAACATGTCCAAAACATGTCAGTCTCAGTCTAGCCATCCTTGTTTCCAAGGAGCACTCTGGTTGCACTTCTTCTAGAACAGATCTGTTGCTTCTTTTGGCAGTCCATGGTATATTCAATATTCATCTCCAGCACCATGATTCAAAACCATCAATTCTTTTCCAATCTCCCTTTTTCAATAAAGTAGCAGGTTACAAAATTAACATACAAAAGTCAGTAGCCCTTCTTTATATCAAGAACAACCAGGCAGAGGAAGAAACCATGAAAATAATCACATTCACAATACCTTAAGAACAAATAAAATATCTAAGAATAACCCTAACCAAGGACGTGAAAGACCTCCATAATGAAAATTTTAAAATATGAAAGAAAGAGACTGAAGAAGACACCCAAAGGTGGAAAGATCTCCTATGTTAATGGATTGGAAGAATTAATATTGTGAAAATGACTATATTACCAAAAGCAATCTACAGATTTAACGCAGTCCCCATCAAAATCCCAATGACATTCTTCACAGAAACAGAGAAAACAATCCTAAAATTCATATAGAAGCACCACATTCATATAGAAGCGATCCTGAACAGAAAAAACAAGGCAGGGGGCATCACAATTCCTGATTTCAAATTATACCAGCATGCTATAGTAACAAAAACTGCATGGTACTGGCACAAAAAGACATGTAGACCAATGAAACAGAATAAAGGGTCCAGAGATAAGCCCGTGCAGCTATAGCCACCTGATATTTGACAAAGATACCAAAAATATAAGTTGGAAAAAAGACACCATTTTCAACAAATGGTGCTGGGAGAACTAGATATCCTAATGCAGAAGACTGAAATTAGATCCCTCTCTCTCACCTTGTACAAAAAACAGTTCAAAGCAGATCAGATACCTTAATGTAAAACCTGAAACTGCTACAGGAAAACATAGACAAAACACTTTAAGACATAAGCATAGGCAAGGACATTCTGTGTAGGACCCCAAGCACAGGGAGCAATAGCAAAAACTGACAAACAGGACTGCATGAAATTAAAAAGCTTTTGCACAGCAAAGGACAAAACTATCAGAGTGAAGAGACAATCTATAGAATGGGAGAAAACCTTTGACAGCTGTACATCAGATAGGGGATTAATATCTAGAATATACAAAGAGCTCAAAAAATTAAACACTGAAAAAGCAAACTATCCAATCAAAAAATGGACCGAAGTACTGAACAGACTTCTCAAAAGAAGAACAGCCGGGCGCCGTGGCACACACCTATAATCCCAGTGACACGGAAGGCGGAACCAAGAGGATGGCAAGTTCAAGACCAGAGGCAGTCTACATAATTTATCGAGACCCTGTTTCAAAAATAAAAAAATGGGCTGAGGTGCAGCTCAGTGGTCCAGCACTTGCAAAGCATGCAAGCATGAGGCCAAGTTTAATCCCCAGGACCGCAAAAAAAAAAAAAGGGGGGGGGGGGAATCACAGCATGTGCTAGAAAATGTATGGAACTACACATCATCATTTTAATCAAAATAAGCCAGACCCAGAAAGATAAATGTCATGTTTTCTCTCATATGTGGATATTAGACTTCAATATGTATTCATTATTAAAACATACAGATCATGAAAGTAGACAGGACCTAAACAGAAAAAGACAGTGTACTAAAGAAAAGGGGAAGGGAACAAGAAGAAAGGATAAGGGAAGAAAAGAGAGGAAATATCACATATGTTGCCCTTACAGCAAAATCAGGATGTACATAGGTATACTCGAAAAAAGACATGCTAGTAGAAGGGAGACCACTGGTGGGGATGGAGAGGATGGAGGAGGGCGATCATGAGAGGATAAGGGGGAAGTGGGCATGAGCAATGTACAGTGGAATGCATGTATGGAAATGTCACAAGGAGACCCATTAAGTTGTACATTAAAAATTACCAATAAAAAATACTTGAAAATAAATTTAAAAAAAAAACCCAGATGCTTGCAAGAGAAATACAAGAATCCTCGGGATCACATTGAGCCTACCTCAATAATCCATTCTAATCTCCCTATTTTAAGGTTAGCTGATTAACAACCTGAACTCCATTTGTTACTCTAATTCCCCTCTGCCATGTAATATAACATAGTCACAGATTATGAGAACTAGGACGTGGATATCCTGGGGATTGAGGGCACTATTCTGCCTATCACAATTGTTGTTGTTGTTAGATGCCGTCGAATCAGTATCCGATTCATAGCGACCCTCATAGGGTTTTCAATGGCTGACTGTTTCGGGATTGCCTTGGGAGTGGGTTGCCAGGCCCTTCTCCCATTTTTGCGGTGCTGGGAATTGAACTCGGGACCTCAGAGACTGCAGCGCAGCGCTCTACCAATTGAGCTAAATCCCAGCCCCCCTATCACAATAAGGCTGGTAAAAAATAAATAAATAAATAAATAATGTTTTTAAAAATCTTAGTCATGAGCTGGGTGTGGTGGCACACACCTGTAATTCCAGCAACTTGGGAGATGGAGGCAGGAGGATCACAAATTCGAGGCCAGAGGCAATCTGTGTAATTTAGTGAGACCATCTCAAAGAAGTAAAAAAAAAAGGGGGGGGTGCTGGGGGTGCAGCTCAGTTGTACAGCACTTGCAAAGCATGAAAGCGCAAGACCTTGGGTTCAATCCCCAGTACTGCAGGGAAAAAAAAAATCTAGTCATGAGCATACAGGAATTCAATATTCTAGTTATTCTACCATATCATATCTGTCAATTTTTCCAACAGAGTTAAAATAAGATAGTTTTTTTTTAACTATAAAATTGGCAATGGTCAAAACTCAAAAAGTGCATTAAATTGACAACGGTGTGGAGAAACACACCCTCTCATGCATCCCTGAAAGGAGCATAAACTGGTAAAATTTCTATGGACTACAGTTTGGCATATCTACCAAAATTACAAATGCATATATATTTTGACCCAGCAATTCTACTTTACGGTATCTATACTAGAGATAGGAAAAGGACCCAGCAACCCACTCCCCAAAATCAATCCGCCATTGAAAACCCTACAAACAGCAGAGAAGCATTGATAATAGTGTTTCACCTGTTGTACGTAGGGTCACTATGAGTCGGATACCAACTCAAGGGCACCTAACAACAACAACAACAAACTAGATATACATTTATATGCATGAGAAATAAAGTATACAGCATTAGCTGATATAACTGGAAACAGTCTAAATATCCATCAATAGTAAACTGCTTAAAAATCTATTCTAAGGATACTCTACAGCCATTAAAGAGAATAAAGCAATTGCCTATGTGCTTACATACACAACATATTTTTTGACTGTGAAAAAGCAGCAAGGGGCAGAATAGTATGTGTAGTACACTACTGTTGTTGTTGTTAGGTGCCATCGAGTTGTATTCAACTCACAGCAAGACTACATAGGATATATGCTTAAATAACCTTGTACTGTTTCTGAAGGGTTCTAAAGAAACTGCTACCAGCAATCTTCTGTGGAGAAGGGAAGTGGCTGAGTAGGACAAAGAACAGAAAAACTCATTTCCTACTTTTCTTACCTTTTGGATTTTCTACTGGTACATATATGAAAGATAGGCTGAATCAACACTAAAAAATACTTTTCAAAAAGCAGCATGTCACACAAGTTCAGTGACCTTCTTTATGAATTTTCAATCTCCAGGCAATCTCTTACCTGCTAGTTGGTGCAGGGAAAGAAAATGAGAGAAGCTGATTCCAGAATGGGTCATTCTCAGAGATAGATTCTGTGCCTGATAATTTTTTCAAGTACTCATTTTTAGGAAGATCCCCAATCTTGCTGCTGTTCGATCCCATTTTTAATGTAGCAGATAACTTGTCCTTACATCAGCATTTCCACAAGACAACCTAAAAAAAAGATGGGGAAAAAATCCAAACTTGTTCAAAATAGTCATCATACCTTTCCTATCCTTAACCCACATATAAAACACTCCACACTGCCAGGCACAGTGGCACAGACCTATAATCCCAGTGACTTGGGAGGCAGAGGCAGGGGGATCACAAATTTGAAGTCAGAGGCAGCTTGCATAACTTCCTAAGACCTTGTATCAATTGGTTTTTTTGGCAGTACTAGGGGGCTGAACCCATGATCGCCTTCATGCTTTGCAAGCACTCTACCATTGAGCTGCATCCTCAGCCGTCTTTATTTTTTCTCTTAAGACAGAATCTTGCTAAGTTACAAAGACTACCACTGGCCTTGAACTTATGATCCTCCTGCCTCAGCCTCCCAAGTTGCAGGGATTACAAGCATGCACCATCATGCCTGGCTTTCAAGATAAAAATTTTAAAAAGGGGGAAGGGGTGCAGGTCAGTGGTAGAACACTTGCAAAGTATACATGAAGTCCTTGCTTTAGCCCCCTAGTATCACAAAAAAAAAAATAAGTAAAAATAAAAATGAAGCTCTTTTACAACTAAGATAACGGTCTTAGAGAAACAAGAGACTAGATGGCTGAAGTGTGCAAAGAAGAGAAAGTACTTTAAGTAATTACCAATTGCCACCTATACTTACAGGGGGAATGTGGACTGTAGTGAAAGAGTTCCCAATTCCAAAGGAGTCACATTTAATGTCTTTCTCATTCTGCAGAGTGCAGGTATGGTATTTGCTGACATGTCTCTTCATCTAAAACTTAAATGCTTTTGATGATAGGAACTACCTTAATTCTTTCTATGCCCAATTTTTACACTAGTGTGTAAGGAACATTCCCTGAAATGAGTGCATGAATAATTTTCTACAAGGCTCTTCAGTATTTTTTGTCCTTGGTCACTAAGGTGAAAACTAATAGTTTAGTAACAAATGAATCAATGTCTTCTTCAAATCACACTTAACATAGTTCTAGATCATGTTTTATCTCAATTTGTTCAGAAAAAGTCTCTCACTGAATAATAGAACAGTGGTGAGCTGAATAACAAATTGCATTATTTAAAATTACAATCACAATGAAAGAAAACTGTGAGGACTCAATGGCCAAAGAAAGCTCACATTAGATGTGAATTTTTATTAGTTAGTGACTGACTTCTTTATGTCCTACCTCATTCCATGAAAGCACTAAAGCAAAGATCAGAGCTTGGAAGCATGTTGTTATGGTTTGGATATGAAGTGTCCCCCTAAAAGGCTAGCGTATTGAATGTGTAGTCCCCGATGCAAGAAATGTTCAGAGGTGGGGCTTTGGAGAAGTGAACTGATCATGAGGGCTCTGCCTTCATCAATGGACTAATACATGAATGGATTCACTATTTGAACAGGCTATTAGGAAGACCCCACACACGTCTGTCAGTTTGCCGCACTGTGGGGGCTTGTGTGTTGTGATGAGGCTGAGAGCTATGCCACTGGTACCTCAGATATGAGCAAAGTTACCCATGGTGGACAGGTTTTCAGCTGAGCTTCCAGACTAAGACAGACTAGGGAGTAGGACCTGGCGAACTACTCCCGAAACAACTAGCCATTGAAAACCCTATGAATAGCAAAGAAACACTGTCAGATATAGTGCCGGAAAATGAACCCCCCAGGTTGGAAGGCACTCAAAAGACTACTGGGGAAGAGTTGCCTCCTCAAAGTAGAGTCTACTGTGATGACAGAAATGGAGTAAAGCCCCAGAGACCTCCATTTGCTGATGTGGCACGACTCAAAATGAGGAGAAACAACTATAAACATCCATTAATAATTGGAACATAGAATGTACATAATATGAATCTAGGAAAATTAGGAATCATTAAAAGAGAAATGGAGCACATAAACATTGACATTCTAGGCATCAGTAAACTAAAATGGACCGGCATAGGCCATTTTGAGTCAGATAATCATATGGTCTAGTATGCTGGGAATGATAAACTAAAGAGAAATGGGGTTGCATTCATCATCAAAAAAGGCATCTCAAGGTCTGTCATGAAATACAATGTTGTCAGTGATAGAATAATATCCATATGCCTAAAGGAAGGCCAGTTAATATGACTATTATTCAAATTTATGCACCCACCACTAAGGCCACAAATGAAGAAAGGGAAGACTTCTATCAGCTTCTGCAATCTGAAATAGATCAAACATGCAATCAAGACATACTGATAATCACTGGTGACTTGAATGCAAAGGTTGGAAACAAACAAGAAGGCTCAGTAGTTGGAAAATATGGTCTTGGTGACAGAAACGAAGCTGGAGATCATATGATAGAATTTTGTCAGACCAATGACCTTTTCATTACAAATACATTTTTTCAACAACATAAACGGAGACTATACACATGGACTTCACCAGATGGAACATACAGGAATCAAATTGACTACATATGTGGAAAGAGACGATGGAAAAGCTCTATACAAAATGTCAAAACAAGACCAGGTGCTGACTGTGGATCAGACCATCAACTTCTCATATGCAAGTTCAAACTGAAGCTGAAGAAAATCAGAACAAGTATGAGAGCCACGGTATGACCTTGAGTATATCCCACCTGAGTTCAGAGACCACCTCAAAAATAGGTTTAATGCATTAGACACAAATGATAGGAGACCAGAAGAGCTGTGGCATGACATAAAAGGTATCATTCAAGAAGGAAGCAAAAAGTTCTTAAAAAGACAAGAAAAAAAGAAAAGACCAAATTACATGTCAAAAGAGACACTGGACCTTGCCCTCGAACATCCAGCAGCTAAAGCAAAAGGAAGACATGATGAAGTTCAGGAACTAAACAGAAGATTTCAGAAGGCAGCGCAAGAAGACAAAAACAAATATAATGAATGTGCAAGGAGCTGGAGGCAAAAAACCAAATGGGAAGAACACGTTCTGTAGTTCTCTAGCTTAAGGAAGTGAAAAAAAAATTCAAGCCTCGAGTGGCAGTAGTGAAAGATTCTACAGGGAAAATATTAAATGATGCAGGAAACATCAAAAGAAGATGGGAAGAATACACAGACTCATTATACAAGAAAGAATTGGTAGATGACCAACCATTCCAAGAGGTTGCAAATGAAGAGGAACCCATGGTGTTGAAGGACGAAAGTGGAAGCTGCCTTGAAAGAACTGGCGAAACAAAAGGCTCCAGGAATTGCTGGGATACCAATAGAGATGTTTCAACAAACAGATGCAGCACTGGAAGTGTTAACATGTTTATGTTTGAAAAACAGCTACCTGGTCAACTGACTGGAAGAGATCCATATTTGTGCCTATTCCCAAAAAAGGGGATCCAACTGAATGTGCAAACTATTGGACAATATCATTAATATCACACACAAGCAAAATTCTACTAAAGATCATTCAGAAGCAACTGCAGCAGTATATAGACAGGGAATTACCGGAAAATCAAGTGGGATTCAGAAGAGGGCGGGGAACCAGGGACATCATTGCTGATGTCAGGTGGATATTAGCTGAAAGCAGAGAATATCAGAAAGATGTCTAGTTTTATTGACTATGCAAAGGCATTTGATTGTGTGTATCATAATAAATTATGGATAACACTTTAGAAAATGGAAATACCAGAACACCTAATTGTGCTCCTGAGGAATCTGTACATGAACCAGGAGGCAGTTGTTTGAATAGAAAAAGGAAATACTGCGTGGTTTGAAGTTGAGAAAGGTGTGTGTCGGGGCTGTATACTTTCACCATATCTCTTCAATTTATATGCTAAGTAAATAATCCAAGAAGCTGGACTTTATGAGGAAGAATGTGGCATCAAGATTGGAGGAAGACTCATTAACAACCTGCGTTATGCAGATGACACCACTCTGCTTGCTGAAAGTGAAGAGGATTTAAAACATTTACTGATAAAGATCAAAGATCATAGCCTTCAATATGGGTTATGACTAAACATCAACAAAACAAAAATCCTTATGACTGGGCCAGTATGCAACTTCACAATAAATGGAGAAAAGATTGAGGTGGTCCAAGATTTTGCTTTGCTTGGCTCTATAATCAACACCCGTGGAAGCAGCAGTCAAGAAATCAAAAGATGCATTGCTCTGGGAAAAGCTGTGGCAAAAGATCTCTTTAGAGTATTGAAAAGCAAAGATGTCACATTGAAGACGAAGGTGCGTCTGACTCATGCCATGGTATTTTCAGTCGCATCATATGGTTGTGAAAGCTGGACATTGAACAAGGGAGACAGAAAAAGAATTGATGCTTTTGAACTGTGGTGCTGGAGACGTCTATTGAATATACCATGGACTGCCAAAAGAACCAACAAATCTGTCCTAGAAGAAGTGCAACCAGGGTGCTCCTTGGAAGCAAGAATGGCCAGACTGTGTCTTACATATTTCGGACATGTAGTCAGGAGAGACCAATCACTGGAGAAGGACATGTTTGGGAGAGTGGCAGGTCAACGCAAAAGAAGAAAACCCTCCACCAGATGGATTGACACAGTGTCTGCAACAATGGGCTTAAACATAAATAAGATGGTTTGTCTGGCACAGAATCGGCAAGTGTTTCAATCTGCTGTACATAGGGTCACTATGAGTTGGACTCGACTCAACGGCACCTAACAACAACATTGGAAAGGTAAACTGATATTGGATTCAGTTAATTATTCCTTTTTGACAAAAAAGCAAAAAGGCTAGAAAGCCAAAAGATAAACTGACCATAAATATCTGACCCACTATGTTGTTGTTGTTAGGTGTCATGTCTGACTCATAGCGACCCTCATAGGGTTTTAAATGGCCAATTGTTTCAGGATTGCCTTGGGAGTGGATCGCCTCATCCTTCTCCCATTCCTGCAATACTGGGAATCCAACCTGGGACCTCAGAGACTGCAGAGCAGCACTCTACCAACTGAGCTAAATCCCAGACCTGGCCCACAATAGACAACATTAAATCAGAATAAGATTAATTATTTCCCCTTTGGCCTGTCCAGGAAAGGGCAACCTGAATCTCACACCCAGGACTCCTGTCACATTGGGCAGACCACTGTTTTAAATTCACTTTAGTAAAACTAGGGGGTTGGAATTCAGGGCACCTAGTTCTTCTCTCCTGGTATGCCTGCCTTTTTCCTATCCCAGGTGATTTTTATAGTTGTACTCTATTAAAAGCTTGCTTAATCTAAAGTCTAGTCTGTCTCTCCTTTGCCTGGTGGAGCATCCTAACCTTAGGTCACTTCACTCAATGAACTGAGGTTTCTCCAGGCATTCTCCATGTTCCTCCAAGCTTTTCTATGTGCCTCCGTTTCCCTGGTAACACCACCACCTTTCCTATGTCAGAGTCCAGAAGTTATTACTTTCAAATCTGTCAGTTGTTGCTTTTTTGTTTTGGGGTTTTTTTTGGCAGTATTTTTGAACACAAGGCCTCACATATACTTTGTAAATGCTCTGCAACTGGGTTGTACCTCTCACTCATTTTTGACTTTTAATCTTGAGACAGGGGTCTCACTAACTTACAGAGGTTGCCTGTGGTCTCAAACCTGGGATCCTCCTACCTCCACCTACCAAGTCGCCAGGATTACAGGCATGAGCCATGCCCAATCTTTTCTGCTTTGTTTTGTTTTGTTTTGTTTTTGATAAAGGGTCTTACTATGTAGCTCAGGCTGGCCTCAAACTGGCAATCCTTCTGCCTGAGCCTCCTGAGGGCTAGGATTACAGGCATGTGCCAGCATGCTGGGCTATCATTAATATACTTTTATAGTTTCATTTAATTTAGTAATTTTAGATATTTTTCTGTTGACTCTGCCTGTTCTGAAAGATGGAAATTTAGCACTCTTAGTCCCACTTCTTTTGAATCTTCTCAATATGTAGTTACCTTAACAATTTTTTATTGGGCTAGGATTTAGCTCAGTTGGTAGAGTGCTGCTCTGCTCTGCGCTGGTTCAATGCCCAGCACTGCAAAAATGGGAAACCTGACAACCCACTCCCAAAACAATCAGCTATTGAAAACCCTATGAAGAGCAGAGAAGCACTGACATAGTGCTGGGCATGGCAGTGTTGGGAGTGTTTTATTCTGTTGTGGATAGGGTCAATATGAATTGGACCTGACTTGAGGGCACCTAACAACAACAACAGGAGTTACTCTGCATGACTTTGGACTCAGGATGTGCATGAGATAGGAATGAATAATAATCAACTGCGTTTACTTCTCATCAGTTTACCTTTTAGTTTTGAGTCAACCCATTTTTTGCCCTATCAGTCAGTTACAGCCATTCTGTGGATTTTATTACTCACAGTAAAGTAAGTGTTGGATTATATTTAATCTAGCAAGAGAAGGCCAGCACTTGAAAGTAAATGGCAGGCACCTTGGGGGTTTTGCCTTATAGCTCCTGAAATATGCCTTCTTCCTCAATTTTCCTAACTCTCTACCTAGCCTAATAGTAGTATGGTTGCCATTCACATCTGCCTTTCAGTACCACCTCTGTCTCACAATCGTCAAACCCTATTCACTTCCTCACTTCCCCTGTGGTCCTGGAGCACTCATATTCACCACTCATTTGGAATTTAACTACCCTTCTAATATACCTTGTTTTGCTCTCTAACTCTTATGTAACTTTTCAGATCAGTTATTTATCCAAATCAACTTAACCATCGTGGGCAAAAACAATACTCTGAACCAAGAAATGATCCTCAACATTTTGTATTTAATTTGTGAAATATTAGATATAGATAGATAGATCTTTTTTGTATAATGACTATCTCCTGACTCAATGTGCCTTAAATGGAAGTAAATATTAGTGGATCTGAAAGGGTCTGAACATCCATGATCACCAAACTGTGTCCTAATATCCTCAAACTACGTAAATGACACCCTAGTGCACTTTGTCCTATCTTAGGTTGAGAATACAAATCAAGCTATCTTCCAAAATATTTGCCTGCATCCTAAAAAAGAAAAATTTACGTATGTGCCCCATTTGAACTCAAGAGACTGAGGTGAAACCTTAGAAAGGTTCAAGAGACTTTAAGTTGAAATAAGAGACCAGAAAAACAACGAGCAATGGTCACTATCCAAAGGACATGTTAAGCGCCCCAGGCTCCATGAGCACATCAAGTTCATAAAACCTTCTCTGAAAGGCTACTAGGTTCCAAGTGCTATAGCAAATACAGTTGAGTCTTCCACTCCAGAAAAATGAGAGCAATGAAAATGAAAATATGGAATTGCACAAAGGTAAGATCAGGAAAGGTGTAGAAGATGTAAAGGTGACAGAGGAGTGCAACCAAACCAGCAGACCTGAAGAAGCCCCAACGTAAGTGCCTGCCAAAGGGGCACATCAACAAGAAGCCAGCCAATTCACCCCATGGAACCTTGGAAAGACTACAGAGGACGACACAAGGCACCAGGGAGGACAAGCAGAGGGGCAGTCTAAGTCTGCAGGTCTCTATTCCCAGGAGCAGTCTGTGTGCTCTCTGGAGAAAGCTGACCAGAGGGACCGGGGACTCCATTGCCAAGGTTGGGGAGGGTAATGAGGTGGAGGATGAAAATAGAAGAATGATGACAAAGTCAACTTGCTACACAGTTACACAGTGGGATCCCCCGCCTCTAGTGCAGGAGGAGATTGGAGCATTCTTCTCAAGAGAAACTGAATGGGGACCCAAGGACCCAGGGACAGTGCAGATTCCTACACACACACACACACACACACACACCTGCTTGTCACCTTATAGCAATGCCCACCACTCAACAAAATCCATTTACACAAAGAGTTTCCAATCAATTGGGGGGTGGGAGGTTCCTCAATTCTAAATAAGAAAGGACAGACAAAATGATTAGATTTATGGTGAAAATCTTCAATATGAAATATGGAAGCCAAAACAAACCAAAGGAAGGAATCATAGAAACTGGATGGTTTATTTCATTTTAAAAATTAAAATAGAGCCAGGCGCGGTGGCACACGCCTGTAATCCCAGAGGCTTGGGAGGCAGAGGCAGGAGGATCGCAAGTTCGAGATCAGAGCAGTCTGCGTAACTTAGCGAGACCCTGTCCCAAAAAGTAAAAAAAAAAAAAAAAAAAAAAATGGGCTGGGGGGTGCAGCTCAGTGGTCCAGCACTTGCAGAGCATGCAAGCACAAGGCCCTGGGTCCAACCCTCAGTACCACTAAAAAAGAATTAAAATAGACTCAGAGAGATAATAGTAAAAATAGTGCTGGGCACGGTGACAAACACCTGTAATCCCAGTGACTTAGGAGGCAGAGGCAGGAGGACCGAAAGTTCTAGATCAGAGGTAGTCTGTGTAATTTAGTGAGACTCTGTCGCAAAAAAGTAAAAAAATGGGCTGAGGGTGCAGCTCAGTGGTACAGCACTTGCAAAGCAGGCAAGTGCTGTACCACTTGCCCCAGTACTGCAATAATAATCATAATCATAATCATAATCATAGGAAACATTTTTTGTGGTACTGGGGGCTGAACACAGAGCCACACATGCTTTTCAAGTGCTCTACCATTAAGCAATGGGAGAAGGGCCTGGCAATCCACTCCCAAGGCAATCCCGAAACAATAAGCCATTGAAAACCCTTTGAGGGTCGCTATGAGTCGGATACTGACCCAACAGCACCTAACAACAACAACAACAACCATTGAGCAGCACCCCCAATCCATTTATTTTTTATTTTGAGACAGGGTGTCACTAAATTACACAGGGTGCCTCTGGACTTGAACTCCTGCCTCTGCCTCCCAAATCACTGGGATTACAGGTGTGTGCAACCACATCTTGCTCATAGGAAACATTTATATAATGCCTACTACGCCCCCCAGGCACTACTCTTAAGTGTTTTATACTTTCAGACTTTAATCTTCACCACAATGGAAGAGGTGGTACTGTTATTGTTCTCACTGCCTAGATCACGGGTTGGCATATTATGGCCTAAGGGCTAAATCCAGCCAGCTTCCTGAAGAGTGATTTTTACATTTTTAAATGGCTTTTAAAAAATGAATCAAATGAATATTTTGTGATATGTGAAAATTATACAAAATTAAAATTTCAGTGTCCATAAAGAGTCTTATTAGAACGCAGTCATGCTACTTTACTTACATATTATCTGTAGTTGTTTTTCTAATACAACAGCAGAGCTAGAGCTGGCACAGAAACTGTATGTGGTGTCCTAATCCCTTTATACTGCTACTCAGTGCACAACAAATCTCCATGACACAATTATACCTTAAGTACATCAAGTGTCATGTATACTTCCATACTATGGCTGTTTTTTACTAGTGAATATTAGCTTAATTGGTAAAGTGCCACACTGCACTCTCTGAGGACCGGGGGTTCAATCCTCAGCACCGCAAAAATGGGAGAAGGACGTGGCATTCCACTCCTAAAGCAACCCCAAAACAATCAGCCATTGAAAACCCTATGAGGGTTGCTATGAGTCAGACCCGACTTGATGGCACCTAACAACAACAATCATCATGTCAAAACAAGAAGTAGACTCTGATGTCATGCTTTTAAGTTAGAATGGAATATAGCTTTTTTTCCAGCTAAGTAGATATCAAAGTATTTTGCTTATCATGGAATAGCACCACAGCCATGCCAGAGGAATCCAATATAGAAAGCATTACCAGGCTAAGTATCTAACAATATCCTGACCCCCCCCCACCATATAGCATTTACTCACAACAGCAATGATCAGGAAAATTAGAAAACTTAAAACCAGTATCTCATCATAACAGAATGTCTTTCCAAAAATAAAAATTGAAAATGAAGCTGCAACTAAAGCAAATTTTCCAAATGGCTCTTTTGTTAACCAGGGAAAGGCATTTGCCAATAGTGAACTGATTAAATTGTGTTGAATTACAGTACCAAAGAACTGTGTTCATAATGGATTTATTTTAACATGTTTGTAAAAACTAAAACTCTCATTATAATCCCACAATAAAAAGAAATGTGTCCAGAGGAAACCAGCATATTTACCATCTGAATCTTTCAAAGAACAGGTCATATGGAACAATTACAGCCATAAATATTCTCCAAAAAATTAAGAAAATATTAACTCCAGAAAAGCTGAAATAGAATCTGCTAAGACTTAAACAAATGATGATGGTAAAAATACGTGTGAACAACAACAACAACAAAAAAAGTCTTAGCTGAGCAAATTTATAAACCCTGTAAGGTGTATAAAGTCAGTGGAAATTAGTTTTTACTATAGACCTGATAGTACTTCTTAATGAAGTCAACCTAAAATCAGGAAGCACACAGTGTTTACATACCAAACCCATAATGAAGTAAAGGGATTTTAAGGATAACTGACATTGCTTGAACCATAAATTATGTCAAGCTTTTTTATATACTTTTTATACTGTCAAAAATTAAGACAGTAAATGAGATCTCCTTCCCACACAAATATGTAGCAGATACATACTCCAAAATCAAACTACAGTTCCAGCACCACTTTTCAGACCTCAATGCAGTTCAAAAGAACTTTGCACATTTTAGAAAACATTTAACTATGTAATGAGGAGCTTCAATTAACCCTCAATTGGAACTGTGATGATATGCCAAAAGACATCAAGAAAAGAATGTAACATTTCTGTAAATGCCCTTCAGGCAATGAATGGGCCCTATTAAAACCACATGTTCAAGCTGAGTGTGGTGGCACACTCCTATAATCCCAGCACTTGAGACGTGAGGAAGGAGCATAAACAAGAGTTCAGGATCAGCCTAGGATACACAGCAAGACCTTTTCTCAACAAAAATAAAATAAAGAAAACTAACCTGCATCTCTCAATATGCCGAGAGTTAACTCAAAATAGATAAAAGACCTCAACATAAAACCAGAAACTTTAAAACTAATAGAAGACAAGATAGGTAATACACTCCAACATATAGGCTTAGGGAAGTATTTCCTTAATAGGACTCCAATTGCTCAAGAAATTGCAACAAAAAATAGATAAATGGGATTACATGAGATTTAAAAGCTTCTGTACAGCAAAAGAAACAATTAGCAGAGTCAAGGAAACTCCCACTGAATGGGAAAAAATTTTCGCAACCTATGCATCAGACAAAGGCCTAATTACTAGGATTTATAAAGAACTTAAGAAAAAAATACCCAACAAAACAAATAACCCAATACACAAATGGGCAAAGGAACTGTATAGACAGTTCTCAAATGAAGAGGTCTGTAAAGCCATGAAACACATGAAAAAATGCTCAATATGCCTAGCCATTAGGAAAATGCAAATTAAAACAGCTCTGAGATTTCACCTTACACAAGTAAGAATGGCCAAGATCAATAAAACAAATAACAACAAATGCTTGCGAGGTTGTAGAGAAAAGAGAACACTTTTACATTGTTGGTGGAGCTGTAAATTGGTCCAACCACTGTGGAAATCAATATGGAGGTATCTTAAAAAACTGGAAATAGATATACCATTTGACCCAGCTATAACACTATTGGGAATTTACCCAAAGGGAGACATGTCATCATACCAGAGAGACACCTGCATTTCCATGTTCAATGCAGCACTTTTCACAATAGCAAGGATATGGAATCAACCAAAGTGCCCATCAACAGAAGAACAGATAAAAAACACTATAGTACATATATACAATGGAATACTACTCAGCAATCAAAAAAATTGAAATGCCATTTGCAGCAAAATGGATGGAATTGGAGAAAATTATTTTAAGTGAACAAACAAGCTCAGGAAGAGAAATACCACATGTTCTCACTCATATGTGGGAGCTGAATCAAAATTATAAGAAGGAAAAAACCCTATGCAGAGGTCGGATCATAATTTTAAAAAAGCTAAGAATAGTATTATAAATGGACTAGAAAATTCATGTAATAGTTCTAACAATGTAAAAAGAAAGTTCACTACAGAAAAAGTTTCTGTCTTAAACAGAACTGGAACCCAAGGACATATAGAAAAACATTACCATAAAAAGACAAGCAAATGAGTTGCTGGGCACAGCAGCACACGCCTATAATCCCAGAGGCCCGGGAGGAGGAGGCAGGAGGATCACAAGTTCGAAACCAGAGGCAGTTGGCGTAATTTAGCGAGACTCTGTCTCAAAAAGTAAAAAAAAAGGGCTGGGGGCGCAGCTCAGTGGTCCAGCACTTGCAGAGCATGCAAGCACGAGGCCCTGGGTTCAACCTCCAGTTCAACTGCAAAAAAAAAAAAAAAGACAAGCAAATGAAAGAGAAGTCTTTGGTGGGGGGGTGGGACGGGGGGAAGAAGCGCACAAGAGGGTAAGAGGGAACTTATATGTATCATGTACAACAAAATGCATATATGGAAATGTCACAATGAAAAGCACGTCAGAATGAATCACATTTAGGTATACACTAAAATTTTCCAAAAAAAAAAGAACATTTAAAAGAAAAAAAAATTTAAATAAAATAAAATAAAAATACATACACACACAGTCAGATAAGACAGTTTTACAGATCAATTCAGCTGGGCACTGTGGCACACACCTATAATCCCAGCAATTTGGGAGATTGAGGCAGGGAGGTTTCAAGTTTGAGGCCAGAGGTAGCCTGCACAATTTAGTGAGAATCTGTCTCAAAATAAAAAATAAAGAAAGGACTTGGGGCACAGCCAAAAGAGTATAATACTTGCCTGGTAGGGGCAAGACCCTGGGTGGAAGCTCCTACAACTGGAAAAAAAAAATATGTTCATGGGTATGACTATTTGGCAGCACTCTGTAAGAAATTTTTAAATATGAAATACATAAAATCTCATTATAAATCAGAATTAAAAGATGAATATTTATAATCAATTTTGACAACAGGAAATACTAACTTTAAACTCCAAGCAAAATGTTATCCCTCTTTTCTCACAAAAAATTTTCATTCTTCCCATTAGAAAATCTTGATTACAAAAAAACTCTTAAGCATTATTAATGTTGCATTTTGAATCTAATTAATAAAAACTTGTGAAAAATTCTTTTCTCTTATTATGAAAGTACCAATATTCTACATTGTGCCTTTGATCCTCTATGCAAAATATCTGCCAATTCCTAGCCCACAAAAATAAACTGAAACAGAAAGCGTTAAGTAACTTGCCCAAAATTTTAGAATGAGAAAGTAGCACCCCAGTTTTCAAACCCACACAGGTTGAGTACAGAAACCATGGTTCTTTTAACCACTATATCATACTGCTTCATGAACCAAGAACAAGATGTCATCAAAAAGGAAAGAATCAAAGAACGAGAAAGGAGGGCCGGGAGTGGTGGCACATGCTCGTGATCCCATCCACTCAGGAGGTAGAGGCAGGAAGATCACAAATGCAAGGCAGAGGCAGCCTGGGCAACTTACAGAGACCCTATCTCAAAAATAAAAAATAGAAAAGCGGCAGGGGGGAAGCACAATGGTGGAGCACTTGCTAGCATGTGTGAGGCCCTGGGTTCAATCCCCAGTACTGAAGGAAAAATGTCTTTAAATAGGATAAAAAATTCAATAAAAAGGAGAAAAGATAAGATTAGGGAAATTCTTTAATAAAGAATAAGAAAAATAAATGGAAAACAGAAAGCAAAAAAAAAAAAATCAGAAGATTAGAACACCAATTTAGAAGATCTTAATATATTAATAATAGATGTTCCAAAAAGAAAACATAAACAAAACAGAAGAATAATACATTGATAATTCAGGACTGTGAAAAGTCTAAGATTTTTACCTCTTTTAACAAAGTTAATAATGACATGAAGACTCTGGGATAGGGACCAAAAAAAAAGATATTTATACATAAATACACACATACACACATACATACATATATATGTGTGTGCGTGTGTATGTTATATACATATATATGTATAGTATGTTATATATATTGCATATACCACTGAAATTATATATACCACTGCAATAACAGTAGCCAGAGTAATATGTTGTATCTGTTTTCTAGGCCCTAAATACCACCGGTACTTCAGAATATTCAGTAAAAATTAATATGTGTCATGGAAATTTAAGCTAAGTAGGGTAGGTGAAGGAGAAGGTAAACTATTCTCCAGCAGTGAGCAATATTTATGTCGTAATGATGTAATTGCTAAACACTAAATTAACCAAGAATTTTTACAGACTTGCACTGGACAGACTGGAGGAGGAGAAGTGGGAAGAGAACATCATATACCATAATATGAAGTCAATAGATATACCTTAAAATGGATAAATCACAAAATAGCAATTTAGACATGCAGCTTATAAACACAGAGGTAAGAATCAGAACAAAAAGTTTAAAAGAATTTTTAAAAGTAATTGTCTCTCAGTCAGGTATAGTGGTGCATACCTATGATCCCAGCAACTTGGGAGGCAGACGCAGAAGGATTGTGAGTTCAAGGCCAGAGGCAGCCTACCTAACTTGGCAAGACAGTCTCAAAAGTAAAACATTTTAAAAATGGGCTGAGTGGTAGGGCACTAACAAAGTATGTGTGAAGCCTGGGGTTCAATCCCTAAGTACCCCCCAAAAATAGGGGGGAATTGCTTCTGGGAACCAGATTAAAAACTGGGGAATGGGTAAAGCCATGTATGCCATGTATTTCTGATTTTTTTTTTTTTTTTTTGAGATAGGGCCTTGTTATGTAGTCCAGACTGACTTTAAAATATGTAGCCCAAGCTGGCCTTGAACATCCAATCCTCCAGCTCTAATCTCCCAAACTGCTGGGATTACAGATGTGCACCACCATATTTAGCTCTGATTTTTTATAATCTACCTTCTATATAATATTATTTTCTAACAATACACTAGTTTAAGTAGGAAAAAATAACTTCTAAATAAATTGGGGAGAATGTGCTTTACTGTTTCACAATCATCAATCCATGTAAACAACTCAATGGGCAAATACCAAAGAATAGTACAGGGTTGAAAAATCAAATAAGTGGTATACAGCTCTATCACATTACAGTTAAATAAGCACAAAAGAATCTGCCCATATTCAACAAATATTACTGAGTGTCCACTATGTAGCCAGCACTATGCAAAGCACCAAGATTAAAACTATAAAGAATAGAATTTATTTACAGTCTAGTAAGAGATACACAGCCTGGTTTAAAGTTGGGAAAGGTGTGCGTCAGGGCTGTATACTTTCACCATATCTCTTCAATTTATATGCTGAGAAAATAATCCCAGAAGCTGAACTTTATGAGGAAGAACACGGCATCAGGATTAGAAAAAGACTCATTAACAACCTGCGTTACGCAGATGATACAACTTTGTTTGCTGAAAGTGAAGATTTAAAACATTTACTGATGAAGATCAAAATCACAGGCTTCAATATGGGTTGCGACTAAACATCAACAAAACCAAAATCCTTATGACTGGGCCAGTATGCAACTTCACAATAAATGGAGAAAAGATTGAGGTGGTCCAAGATTTTGCTTTGCTTGGCTCTATAATCAACACCCGTGGAAGCAGCAGTCAAGAAATCAAAAGATGCATTGCTCTAGGAAAAGCTGTGGCAAAAGATCTCTTTAGAGTATTGAAAAGCAAAGATGTCACATTGAAGACGAAGGTATGTCTGACTCATGCCATGGTATTTTCAGTCGCATCATATGGTTGTGAAAGCTGGACATTGAACAAGGGAGACAGAAAAAGAATTGATGCTTTTGAATTGTGGTGCTGGAGACATCTATTGAATATACCATGGACTGCCAAAAGAACCAACAAATCTGTCCTAGAAGAAGTGCAACCAGGGTGCTCCTTGGAAGCAAGAATAGCCAGACTGCGTCTTACATATTTTGTACATGTAGTCAGGAGAGATCAGTGCCTGGAGAAAGACATCATCTTTGGGAAACTGGCAGGTCAACAAAAAAAAGGAAGACCCTCCACCAGATGGATTGACACAGTGTCTGCAACAATGGGCTTAAATATAAATAAGGTGGTGTGCCTGGCACAGAATCAAGAAGTGTTTCGATCTGCTGTACATAGGGTCGCTATGAGTCGGACTCGACTCAATGGCACCTAACAACAAGAGATACACTGGGGCTGGGGTTTAGATCAGTTGGTAGAGTGCTGCTCTGCACTGTCTGAGACCCTGGGTTCAATCCTCAGCACCGTGAAAATGGAAGAAGGATGGGACAGCCCCCTCCTGAAGCAATCCTGAAACAATCAGCCATTGAAAACCCTGTGAACAGCTGGGAAGCACTGACATAGTGCTGGGCATGTGTCAGGTAGTATTTCATCTGTTGTAGAGAGTCACTATGAGTCAAACTTGACTCTACAGCACCTAACAACAACAAGAGCTACCAGTAAGTTAATAAGAAATCCTAAAGCCAGGTATAAAGGTGGTTGTTGCTGTTAGGTGCCGTCGAGTCGGTATCCAACTCATAGCGACCCTCATAGGGTTTTCAATGGCTCACTGTTTTGGGAATGCCTTGGGAGTGGATTGCCAGGCCCTTCTCCCATTTTTGCAGTGCTGGGAATTGAACTTGGGTCCTCAGAGACTGCAGTGCAGTGCTCTACCAACTGAGCTAAATCCCAGTCCTAGGTATAAAGGTGCACACCTGTAATCCCTACTCCTAGCAGTTGGGAAGTTTAGGCAAGAAAATCTTAAATTCAAGGCCATCCTGTGCTCAACAGTGAAACTCTGTTTCAAAAAATAACATCGCAACTATTTGAGATGGTATTAGTTTTCTACCACTATAATAAAATACCAAATAGAATTAACTCATAAAGAGAAAAGGGTTATTTTGGCTCACAGTTTTAGAGGTCGCAGCCCATGTTTGATTGGCCCCACTGCAGAGCAAAACCACTCACATCATGAGCCAGGGAGCAAAGACAGAGATTCCCTTTTACAGGGATATCCCTAATAATCTAAGGACCTCTCAAAGGTGCCACCACCTCCCAAGAGAACCATCCTGGGGAACCATACCTTTAACACAAAGACCCCTGGGGGACATTCAAAATCCAAACCATAGCAGAGACTGAGAGAACACTTCCCAGAGATCATACTATAAAAGTTAAGGCCTGAATGGGAAGAGGTATTTGCCTGGCTGGATATGGGAGTTCAGAAATTTCCAATGCAAAATGCATAGCATGTGTGAATGTCTATGGTTAAGAAAAAAACAGGCAGGGTCTATTCAAGTGTTGAGAGAAGTTCATTAAGGCTGGTGCAGGGAGGTAATCAAAGGTAAAAGCTATGAGGCCAGAACATAACCTGATGTTTGGTGCTTTATGGACAGACTTACTAAAGGGCACGTCTTCTTACTCTGCACTTACTCTGTACAGTTGGGTACATCCCTAAGACTTCCAGATCAGTGAACTCTATTCCTATGCACTGATGAACCCAAAATATCTATATCCAGTTCCAAACTGTCTTGTGAGTGATATATTTACCTGACTGTATCATCTGGTGTCCTAATGGCCCCTCAAACTCAACATACCCATATTGAACTGAATACATATCCTTCTCTATCCACCTCCAATTCCTCTTTATACACTACTCATTCAGACATGGCCTGCAGCCGTAGCCCTGTGGCATCCAATGCCGTCAGATCTCAGAAGCTAAGCAAAGTCTGGCCTGGTTAATACTTGGATGAGAGACCCCTGGGGACACCAGGTGCTGTAGGCTTGGGAGACAGACCTGGCAACCCACTCCCAAAAGTCAATCTGCCACTGAAAACCCTATGAATAGCAGAGAAGCACTGACAATAGTGTTTTGCCTGTTGTACATGGGGTCGCTATGAGTCAGACACTGACTCCACAGTATCTAACAACAACAACAACATTCAGACATACTAGTCCAAAAACCTGAGGGAAGAGAAGGGAAACAACTAAGTTTTATAGTGGATAAAGAAACAGATAAAAAGTATCTTCATTTAATTCTCTAACAAACACATAAAGTAAATTTAGTCCCATTTTACAGATAAGAAAACAGAAGTTCAAAAAGATTAAGTAACATGGCAAAGCAAACAAATAACAGAACTGGGATTCAAACCCAGAGTTTTAGGAAGTGTGCAAGTTAGTCTGGAATCCATAGACAGAAAATCTAATTATGAAGTATGACAGAAAATGCTAATTGCCTACCCAATCTCCAGTCCTCCACTCCTGTCACTAATAGAACTTGGATTTTTGGCTAGGCACATTCTTGTCTAGTTAAAAGATATATTAAAATCTCCTTATGAGTGGATAGCTACTTCTTTGCACCTTCGTCCCTCCTGCTGCATGGTACATGGATATTTTAGTTAAAACTACAGCAGCCATTTTGACCCATAAATCAAGGGCCATATGTTAGTGATGACAAAGTAAGAAACTTCAGAGGCTGGGACCCTGATGAAGCTGCCACACTAACCTTCAATTGTATATCTCTGGACTTCTTTCACAGGTAAAACAAACTAATAACTTATTGAAGCTATTATTTTTCAGGTCTCTCTCTGTTACAGTCAAATATAATCCTAACTGATACAGGAGACTTTGGAAGCATCCTAAGAAAAATGTGGAGGATTGCATAAATATTTTGAAGAAAGTATTGTTAAGATTCAATGACAAACTCAACCTAAAAAGACAACTTTTTTTTTTTTTTTTTTTTTTTGCAGTACTAGAGGTTGAACCCAGGGCCTCATGCTTGCATGCTCTGCAAGTGCTGGACCATTGAGCTGCACCCTCAACCCATTTTTTTACTTTTTGAGACAGGGTCTCACTAAATTACACAGACTGCCTCTGGTCTCGAACTTGCAATCCTCCTTTCTCCGCCTCCCGAGCCACTGGGATTACAGGCATGCGCCACCGTGCCTGGCAACAAAACATTAAAAAAAAAAAACCTCTCCATTGTCCCTATTGTAGGTTACAGCCACTTCTGTCATACAAGGGGCTTTTTGTTTTGGTTTTTTGGTGGTACTGGGTGGTTGAATCCAGAGCCATATGTGTGCTTTACAAGTGCTCTACCACTGGGCTGCACCCCCAGCCCAATTTTTTTTTTTTTTTTTAATCTTGGGACAGGGTCTCGCTAAATTACACTGGCTGCCTCCGGCTTTGAACTTGCGATCCTCCTGGCTCCACTCCCAAGTCTTTGGGATTATAGGCATAAGCCACTGGCCCTGGCTCCCTCTATTTAGTCCAGAAATAAGTAATTAAGGATAACATACAAACTATTTATAAGCACAGCATTAAGTTCAGGGCAGTGAGCTCTGCTAAAAAGCTTTCTGGGGGAAAATAAGCTTAAAGGCAAAGACAGACATTCAATAATTCCCTTCATACTTCCTGATAAGAGGTGCCCTAAACCTCACCATCAAAGAGTCACAAGCAGGCACAGTGAAAATTTCCACAGCTAAGGAAGAAAGCACAACTGTATCAAGAAGCAGAATACCAAACTAGAGGATTTTGGGAAATCCTTTCCACCTCTAAAACTATTATTCTCTCTGTTCCAAAAGGAGGAGAAGAGCCATGTCCAGCTGAGACACCAAAGGAGAACTTGAGAAGGGACATCCAGTCCAAAATTCACAGAACCTCATTCTGCCTGAAAATATTCTATCACTTTTGTTAAGATTCTTCTTTTCCTGTTGAACTAGGGGTGCCTCCATCTCCCCATTGAGACAGACAGCCTCTGTCCTCTCATCTTGCACATGCCAACCATCATTACTCTAGAGTGTCAGTTTAGCATTATACATATCCTAATGATAAGTATGGGGCTGAGATTTGGCTCAGTTGGTAGAGCGCTGCTCTGCAGTCTCTGAGGTCCCGAGTTCGATTCCCAGCACCATAAAAGTCAGAGAAGGATGTGGCAATCCACTCCCAAAGCAATCCCAAAAGCAGTCCGCCACTGAAAATCCTCTGAGGGTCACCATGATGAGTTGGATACACTCAACGGCACCTAACAACAACAATGATAAGTATTCAATATTTTTCAAGGTGTTTCAGCATGTGCCTGTAATCGCAGGGACTCTGGAGGCTGAGGAAGAAGGACTGCAAGTTCAAGGCCAGAGGCAGCCTGTGCAACTTGTCGCAAAATAAAAAGTACAAAAGGAGCCGGGGGTGCACTTCAGTGGTAGAGCACTGGCCTAGCACGTGTGAGGCCCTGGATTCCAACTCCAGTACTGAAAACTGTGTATTTTTAAAATGAGACTATGAAAGTGACCAAAATGAAATATAGAAAAACTTTACATGGTATTATATTGCTTTTATACTTAATAACTTTTAGAGGTCTCATTTTACCAAAACCTACAGTACTACAAGTATTATAGCTATTTCCCCTATATTTGTTCATAGTCACTAAAAAGAAAAAATACAACAGTCCTCTCTAGCTCTAACCATTCCCATTACCCACAATCCTAAGTGAGAGATGGCACTCTTGTTGCATTAATAGCAGCAAAGGAAATCATCTACTTTCTTATCCATCAACTAAATATTGCAACACACTGTGGCAGACAGAATAATGGCCTCCGCAGAGGTCAACATTTTTATCTGTGGAACCCATGGTTATATTACCTGCAAAAGGGCCTTTGGAGGTGTGATTAAAATAAGGATCTTTAGATAGAGAGATCATCCTGGATTATCCATATAGGCCTGATCCACTCACATTGGTTCTTGAAAGCAGAAAACTTTCCCCAGCTGTGGTAAGAGAAGTAACAACAGAATGATCAGAGAGAGAGAGATGATTAGGGGGCTTTGAAGATGGAGGAAGAGGGCCACAATCTAAGGAAAGTGGCAGACTCCAGAAACTGGAGGAGGCAAGAAAGTGGATTCTCCCAAAAGGAACATAACCTTGCTGACACACTGATTTTTAGCCCACTGAGACCCATTTTGGACTTTTAATCTATGGAAGTAGGGTACATTGAGGGTAGTGGGGTATAATCTGTTGTTTCAAGCCACTAAATTTGTTGTAATGTTACAGTAGTCATAGAAAACTAATACACACATGTTAAATGACTTCAACAATATTTATAGTTATGTAGAAAAAAAATACAACAGTCCTCGGGCTGGGATTTAGCTCAGTTGGTAGAGTGCTGCACTGCAGTCTCTGAGGACCTGAGTTCAATTCCCAGCACTGCAAAAATGGGAGAAGGGCCTGGCAATCCACTTCCAAGGCAATCCCGAAACAGTCAGCCATTGAAAACCCTATGAGGGTTGCTATGAGTCAGATACCACCTTGACAGCACCTAACAACAACAACAACAGAAGAAGAAAAAAGGATAATCAAATTGCCCAAATATTTAGAGTACTATAAGAGTCAGAGTACTATTAGAGTATATATTGCAGTATATTTCACTTCTTTTTCTCTCCTTCCTCACAAAACTCCATTCATTAAAAATGTAATCAATGGATAGGTATAGTGCCACATGCCTATAATCCCAGCACTCAAGAGGCAGAGGCAAGAGAACTGCCACAAGTTCCAGGCCATCTTCGGCTACCAAGTAAGACTCTGCCTAAATGAAAACAAACAAACAAATAAGCAAAAAGCCAATGTGACAATTCTTTAAACTATTTTGCAGAGAATGACCCATATCAATAAAAAAAAAATCAAACAGAAGAATAGCAGAATCTACTGGAAAAATCGAGACAATTTCATTATTTTTTCAGAAAGTCAAACATAGAAGTGTTTGCACTGCTTACTTCCCTTGCATCAAATGAACATCACCTTTTTAAAAAACATCTCTCTGGATACTGATGATATTAGGAACTTACTATTACTTTTTATGTGTGATAATGGTTTTATGTGCATATTAAAAGTAGAGAGTGCTCAAGCTTCTACCAACATATGTAGACCAAATGATATGCTTATGTTTTAAAATAACTGGGAATGACAGATAGGAATGGATAGGGATATGTTGTTGTTATTGTTGTTAGGTGCCATCCAGTCGGCGTCCCACTCATAGCGACACTAGGTATAAGAGGCAAAACACTATTGTCAGTGCCTCTCTGCTTTTCATAGGATTTTCAATGGCTGATTATTTTTGGGCAATGGGCTGCCAGGTCCTTCTCCGAAGCCTACAGCACTTGGTGTTCCCAGGTGATTTCTCATCCAAGTACTAACCAGGCCTGACCCTGCTTGGCTTCCAAGATCTGATGGGATTAGACTCCACAGTGGTCCAGTTGCAGGTGGACAGAGATATAGATGAAACTAAATAGGCATGAGTTAATCATTGTTGGAGCTGGATAATGTGACCATGGGAGTACATTATATTATTTCACTATTTGTTCTTCCTAGGGGGGTGGAGGGGTCCTGGGGACCAAACCCAGGGCCTCATTCATACTAGGCAAGAGCTCTACCATTGAGCTGCCCTTGTAGCCCCTGTTTGAACTTTTCTGTATTTAAAAGACAGAAAAAGACCTTGACCAATCAAAATAATGTTGTTGTTGGTAGTCGTACCTGACTCATAGAGATCCTTATAGGGTTCTCAATGGCTGATTGTTTTCGGGATTGCCTCGGGAGTGGGTTGCCACGTCCTTCTCCCATTTTTGTGGTGCTGGGAATCGTACTCTGGACCTCAGAGACTGCAGAGTGGCGCTCTACCAACTGAGCTAAATCCCAGCCCATCAAAACAATATAGACTTATTAATATATAGCTGTCATAACAACACAGACTTCTTAACAGCTGAATGTCCTTCTTATTAACATTGCCCTATCTCAATTCTCTGGCACTTAATCCAATTGCAACTGAGTTTCAGCAAGTATTCCTTAATCTCAACTCATTCTGCCCTATTTACTAATTTTATGAGCTTAAGCAAGTCCCTTAGGCCCAAAAGGCTGGATCTTCATCCTCAGAATGGGTATATTCATACTTGTCCCGTCTGTCTCTGAGTTGACAAGATGATTACCTACAAGAAAAACTCCAAAGGAGGATAATCATTTTAGAAATCCATATATTCCTAAATTTCATTCTCTGCAGCTGTCATTCACTTATTTCTAGAGATTTTCTTCCCTTCCACTTCCAGTTCCTCTGCTGAGCCTAAGCACCTGGGTTCTTCCAACAAGGTTACGATCTACTCCACCACCTCCACCTGTTTTCCTATCTTCCAGCCTAGCACCCTCTCTCCCACCTTCCCTCTTCTCCTAAAAGCATTCCGCTCCATCTGCCCCTAGCCTGTCTTTGCCAATACCTCCTTTGCTGAACCTGTTATAATCATTCCTTCACTTTTCTACCCCTTTTTCAGTACTTTGGTCAGCTTTATCACCCCACTACCCTCAAAGCCCACTACTGTCCCATGTTCACAACCCCTGACCCTTTTACCCTTCAGTCAAAAACACAATTACTCAAGCAAATCCACGGAGATAGAAAACAAGACTGATAGTTGCACAGGGTGGGGGAGGGGAAATGAGGAGTGCCTGCTAATGGGTCGGGCCTGTTTGGGAGTGATAAAAATATCCTGGAATTTGATAGTGGTAAGGTTGCCAGACCATGTGAATATATTAAAAACTATTGAGCTGTACTTTTAAAGTGTGCATTTTATGGTGTATGAATTATATCTCAATAAAAATGTATATGTCAAACACATAGTCCACACACACGCTACCCATCACCCGCACATTTGACAGACCAACATCACCCCATCTCCGGAAGCATCGACTTGCCGGTTCGTATTCCCCAAGTCCCAGCCCTCTCACTCACTCTTCTAACATGCTCCCTCGGGGATTGCTAGCAGCTCAGCAAGGCCCCTCGGGGTAGCCCAGTCCCCCCACAGGCACAGACAGCGAAAGGTCCTTGCTCCTCGCGCTGGCGAAACTGCCCGTCACCTTCGGGCGCCAGCCGAGGACGGGAGGCGTCCCGAACTCGCTGTGACAAGGGCCGGGGGCGCGATGCCCAAGGTGGCGCCAAGCCCACCTGTCTCAGCTTGCGGAGAGCTCCCCTTCCAGCCCTGGGGACGGCGGGCGGTGGCAGAGATGTCAGAGAAGCGCGATCGCGCCGCAGCCAGGGCAGCGTACGCGGGCTCAGGCTTCCATGTTTCCACGTCTCTGCGGATCCGGATCCGGCTCGGCTCCAGCCCCGGCCGCGTCGGTGCGGAGGCAGGGAGGTGGGGAAGGAAGAGGGAAGCGCCGGAGATCTCGGCTACTGACCGAACGGCCGGGTGCGAACCAGCGGGCGTCCCGTGGCGCGCTGCGCGCGTGGACTTCTGGGAAATGTAGTCCTTGGAGGCGTCGCTCCTATTTGCCCTCCCAGCGTCTCCGGGGCAACGGCAAAGCCACGTGGCAAAACTCAGACGCCGCAAAACCCTGCCTCTCAGGGGTTAAAGTGGTTTACCTGTACCACCTGTCCTGGTGCCTTAACATTATTAAGACCCCTATTAATTCCAGCTGAATAAGCATGCCGGTGTCACGGGATTTTTTGTGGGGCTCTGAAAAACTAAGAAATAGGAAAATAATTTTTAGGGGAGGGAACTGGAATTGGAAGATTTGAAACTGCCAGCCAGGATAGGTCACACAGGAAGGAGAGTCAGTATGATGTAGTGTCAAAAAATATGCGGTATTGTATGTTCTGATTTGGGCTTGTTTCGGTTTGGTTTGTTTGGGTTTCTGTTTGCATACTGTGCAAGTTCTCTGGGAACTAAGCTAAATCCCTAGCCCTGTTGTAACCGGACGTCAGAAACACAACACAAGGAGCAAAAAGCCAATGAAAGGGAGTCTTTATTGAGCCAGTGGGCACGGAGGACCAGTGTCTCTCTAAAACTCGTGGCCCTGAGAAACTGTTGCTGGAGGCTTATAAAGACAAATTTTGGCAAGTTTATAATCTCCAAATTCTGTGATTTGTATATAATCTCCAAGTTCCTGGTATGATTCGTATGATAAGAATAAAACAAAAACAAGCAGTTTCAGTAACAATCACTCAGGTAGTAGTTCTATTGTGCAAGCAGGGTGGTATAGAAACAGACCTGGTGGTTAACAAGCAATCAACGGTTAAGAATTGACAATCAGGCAGTTAAAATCAGAGTTTAAAAAAAATTACATAGTTTCTCAAAGGGAGGGGGTGGCTACCCAAGATGGCGGGAGTCCTGTCTACGCAGTGGCCTCTTTGCAGCCCAAGATATGAAGTTTGGAGCAAGGAGCTCAGGTTATCAGACTGACATCCTTAACCAATTACATTACCTCTCCCAGCCAGTTTCCTTTTCTAAAATCTACCAGATATACAATAGTGAAGGATTCTACAGGGAAAATATTTAAAGATGCAAGAAACATCAAAAGAAAATGAAAGGAATACTCAGAGTCTTTATACCTAAAAGAATTGGTGGATGATGAACCATTTTAAAAGGTTGCATATGGTCAGGAAGCAAGGGGACTGAAGGAAGAAGTGGAAGCTTACCTTGAGGACATTGGTGAATCACAAAGCTCCAGAAATTGATGGAATATCAATTGAAATGTTTCAATGAATAGATGTAGCATTGGAGGTGCTAACTTGTTTATGCCAACTGATTTGGAAAAGAGCTACCTGGCCAACTGACTGGAAGAGATCTATATTTGAGCTTATTCCCAAGAAAGGGGATCCAACCAAATGCAGACATTATGGAATGATATCACTAATATCAAACACAGTAAAAATTTTCCTAAGGATCATTCAAAAGTGATTGGAGCAGTACATTGACAGGGAACTGCCAGAAACTCAAATCAGATTCAGAAGAGGGCATGGTACCAGAGACATCATTGCTGATGTAAGATGGATAGTGGCCAAAAGCAGAAAATACCAGAAAGGTGTCTGTGATTTATTTACTGTGTAAAGGCATTTGACTATGTGGATCATACCAAATTATGGGTAACATGGCAAAGAATGGGAATGCTAGAACATGCAATTGTACTCATGAGGAATCTGTACATGGACCAGCAGACACTTGTTCAAACAGAACAAGGAAATACTGCTTGGTTTAAAGTTAGAAAAGGTTGTGACAGGGTTGTGTCCTTTCATGGTAGCTCTTCAATCTCTGTGTTGAGCAAATAATCTGAGAAGCTGGACTTTATGAACAAGAACATGGCATCAGGACTGGAGGAAGGCTCATCAACAACTTGCATTATGCAGATGACACAACTTTGCTTGCCAAAAGTTAAGAAGATTTGAAACTTTACTGATGAAGATCAAAGAACACAGCCTTCATTATGGAATGTGCCTTGACATCAAGAAAACAAAAATCCTTACAACTGGGTCAGTAAACAACTTCATGATAAATGGAGAAAAGGGGAGCTTGTCCAAGATTTTGTTTTACTTGATTCTACAATCAATACTCACAGAAGCAGCAATGAAGAAATCAAAAGTTGTATTGCATTGGGAAAAGCTGTTGCAAAAGACCTCTTCAAAGTATTAAAAAGTAAAGATGTCATATTGAAGACAAAGGTACACCTGACTTGTGCCATGATATTTTCATTTGCATCATATGCTTGTGACAGCTGAACAATGAATAAGGAAGACAGAAGAATTGATGCTTTTGAATGATGGTGCTGAAGACAAATATTGAATATACCATGTACTGCCAAAAGAACCAACAGATCTGTGCTAGAAGAAGTACACCTTGAAAGCAAGGATGGTTAGACTGCATCTTATATATTTTGGATATGCTGTCAGGAGGGACCAATCCCCAGAGATGGACATCATGTTTGAGTGGTCGGTCAATGAAAAAAAAGAAGGCCCTCCACTAGATGAATTGACACAATGGCTGCAACAATGGGCTAAAACATAAAAAGATCATTTGCCTGGCACAGTGTATGGGAGTGTTTCATTCTATGGTATGTAGGGTTGCTATGAGCTGGACCCAACTTGACAGCACCTAACAACAGCAGCAACATCCTCAACCCATCTTCCTTTAATGTTAACATATTATACAACAGAGGCATATTTGTGAAATCTCAGAAATCACTACTCTTACTTAATCTCCAGATCTCTTTTGGATTTCATCAGTCTTTCCACTATTGCCTTTTTGTTGTTGTTGATTTTCTTTTTAAGTTTTTTTGCAATAGGGCCTCACTATGTAGACAAGGCTGGGCTTGAATTCATTAGGTAACCCAGGCTAGCCTCAAAATTGTGATCTTCCTGCCTCAGTTTCCCAACTGCTGAGACCACAAGTGTGTACCACCACTCCTAGCTTTATTATTGCCTTTTTTGATTCCATGATCCAACCCAGGATACCCCACTGCATTTAGCAGAAGGGTTTCATGGCTTTCTTGTTGGTGTTTCTGTACTACCTAGACACCTAGTCACGTTAGTTAAAGTTATCATGACACCTTTATAGGAAGTATTGAAAGTTAGTGACCAAGGTGCTTGCTTCAGCAGCACATACACTAAAATTGGAATGATACAGAGAAGATTAGCTTGGTCCCCATGCAAGGATGACACTCAAATTCATGAAGTGTTCCACATTTAAAAAAAAGTTAGTGACCAAGGAATATACTTCGCATACTAGATGTAATAATAAAGTTATTAAAACATAATTATTCCATAAATCTAAAACTATGTCATATAGTAGGCAAAATGATTCCCCTCCAAAGATGTCCACATCATAATCACCAGTACCTGTAAATATGTTAGGTTACTTGGGAAATTAAGGGAAATTAAGGTTTTCAATAGTATTAAGGTTATTAATATCTCACATGTCTGTCAGCTTATCATGCTGTAGGGGCTTGCATGTTGCTGTGATGCTGAAAGCTCTACTGCTGGTATTTCAGATACCAACAGGACCACCCATGGTGGACAAGTTTCAGCTGAGCTTCAAGACCAAGACAGACTAGGGAGAAGGACCCAATAGCCAACTCCCAAAACAAGTATCCATTCAAAATCATATGAATAGCAGAGAAGCACTGTCAAATACAGTACCAGAAAATGAGCTCCCCAGGCTGGAAGGCATTCAAGAAATGACCAGGAAAGTGTTGCTCCCTCAAAGTATGGAGTCCATCTTAATGATAGGAATGGAGTAAAGCCCCTGGGACTTCCTTTTGCTAATGTGGTACAACTCAAAATAAGAAGAAACTTAGTGGCTGCAACAATGGGCTCAAACATAAAAAGATCATGTGCATGGCACTGTTTCATTTGTTGTACATAGGGTCGCTATGAGTCAGATCCAACTCAATAGCACCCAACAACAACAACAAGGTTGTTAATCAGTTTCATTTAAGATAAGGAGATTATTCTGGATATTAGCAAGGTTGTTGAGGTTGTTGTTGCTGTTGTTAGGTACTGTCGAGACGTGTCCAACTCATTGCGACCCTCATAGGGTTTTCAGTGGCTGATTTTTTTTTTTTTTTTTTTTTTTTTTTTTTTTTTTTTTTTTTTTTTTTTTTTTTTTTTTGCGATTGCCTTGGGATTGGATTGCCATATCCTTCTCCCATTTTTGCAGTGCTGGGAATCGAACCCAGGACCTCAGAGACTGTACAGCGGCACTCGGTCAACTGAGCTAAATCCCAGCCCCATTAGCAGCATATGGCCAATGTAATCACAAAATTGAAAGGGAAAAGGGTGAGGCAGAAGTCAGAGGGAAAGTGGTTATGGAAGATCAATGTGATGCAATGTAAGGATGAGGCATTTCTGTGGAAGATGGAAAGGGCCTAGAAATGTGGGCAGTCACCTCTAGGAGCTGGAAAAGGCAAGGAAATATTAATCCTTAGAGCCTCCAAAAGTGTAATCAGCCTTGCCAATACCATGATTTTAGTCCAATGAGATTGTTACAGACTTCAGATTAGCAGAACTATAATATTATAAATGTGTGTTGGTATAAGCCATTAAATTTCTGGCAATGTGTTACAGAAACAAAAGAAAACAAAAACATTTGAAAATTAAAAATATAATTAAAAGAAAACTTCCAATTGGCTCCCTGTCATCCCAACACATTTTCTATCTGGGACTGTACAATTATGCATGCTAGTTAGAAAGTAACCATAAAACGCAAAATGTACCCCCAAAAAAGTATACTTCATGTGGGGTTTTATTGGTTTTTTGGCTTTTTTTGTTGTTGTTGTTGTTTTGCAGCAACAGATTTATGACATACCTAACTTATTTTGGCTACATTATTATGAAGATCAACTGGACGCCAAAAATATGTTGTTATATAGGAAAGCCAATGAAGCAGTAAGTATCAAGTGTGACACTGGAGATACTATACAGTCAGAAATTGCAGTCCTGCATAACCTCTTCATCCTTCTCACTGCTGTGCAACTTTCCAGCAAGATACTGTCACCTTCCACATGCGGACTGGGGCTTCTGATGCATAATATCCATTTGGCATGAATGTTCATTCATTCAACCAATATTTATTTAGCATCTCTTTAAGCACTGCACTTTAGACCTGGTCCTGACCTCATAAAGCTTAAGGACTAGTGGAGGAGAGAGGCTTTATACCCATTAAAATTTGTTATGTTGCCAAAGGAAAAAAAAAACCAACAAAAAAACAGTCACCACATCTTAGTATCCAGCCCCAAAGGACCAGATTTTTTGAGAAATAAACACTGAAAATTAATTGCCTGAGACTAACAGATCCAAACTTTCATCAACATCTTTATAACAGAACTTACATCTGTAGAACTATCTATCTTTTTAAATCCATTGAGACTTCATCTGTGGCCTACTATACGGACTGCCCTCTAGTATTAAAACAAACAAACAAACAGAACTGGCCTAAACCAACAAAAAGTTATTCCAGAAGTACTAAATGCCACCATACCCTTCAGGAATAAATGTTTCCCAAAGCTATGAAATGGCCTTGGGACTCTTGGAAATTTTACTTGGTTTACCTAGTCAATAACATGCCAAAATCATGATCTTGTGAATTTTCTAGTTTTCCCTCTATTATGGACTTCTGACTTCATCCTATTTTGGTCAGAAAGGATACTTTGTATGATATCTTTTTAAATCCATTGGGAGTTAATTTGGTCTACCATATGGTCTGTTCTGGAGAAGGTCCCATGTGCACTTGAGAAGAATGGTGTGCTGTTGATGTTGGGTGTTGTTGTTGTTGTTATTGTTCGGTGCCATTGAGTGGATATCCGACTCATAGCAACGCTACATACAACAGGGGAAACACTATTGTCAGTGCTTCTCTGTTGTTCATAGGGTTTTCAATGGCAGATCGATTTTTGGGAGTGGGTTGCTGGGTCTGTCTCCCAAGCCTACAGCACCTGGTGTTCCCAGGCAGTCTCCCACCCAAGTACTAACCAGGCTTGACTCTGCTTAGCTTCCAAGATCTGACGGGACCGGATGCCACAGGGCTACAGCTGCAGGCTGATGTTGGGTATAGGTTCTGCATACGTCTGTTAGATACAGGTGGATCATGGTCTTGTTCAGGTCTCCTCTATTTATCTTCTAATTGCTCCATTCATTATAGATGGTAGACCATTAAAGTCTCAAACTATTATTGTGGGAATATTTATTTGTTCTTCAACTCTGTCAGTTTTTGCTTTGTAAACACTGATGATCTGTTATTCGGTATGATTATAGTATTTTTTGTAATACTCACTGGTCTTCAAGATATGCTTTCTTTGAGATACTGAGGCAGGAAGATAGAGAGTTCGAGGGCAACCTTAGCTTCATAGACAGCTCAAGGCCAGGCTGAGCTGCATAGCAAGACCCTGGAGAGAGAGAGACAGAGAGAGAGAGAGAGAGAGAAAGAGAATAAGAGAGAGGGAGAGGCAGAGACAGAGACGGAAGGAAAAATACATACATATGCTCATACTCAGCTTGTGTGTTCAGACACGATCTCTGAAAGACAAAGAAAATACTGGTAACCTTCATAGCCTCCTAGGAGGGGATTTCGCTATCTAGGGATCAGAGAGGAAAGAGGAGAAATCTTTGTCCACTTGTACTCCTGTGCCTTGTGAACTTTGTACTCAGAGAGGAGGTCACCTACTCAAAAAATGAGTACAATTTAAAATTTTTAAGTTCTACACACTGAAAAAGCCTGCAGCTGTAGCCCTGTGGCATCCGATCCCGTCAGATCTCGGAAGCTAAGCAGGGTCCGCCCTGGTTAGTACCTGGATGGGAGACCGCCTGGGAACACCGGAAGCTGTAGGCTTGGGAGAAGGACCTGGCAACCCCCTCCCAAAAATCAATCTGCCATTGAAAACCCTATGAACAGCAGAGAAGCACTGACAATAGTGTTTCCCCTGTTGTA